>CM047809.1:10629147-10882686 GCA_026214975.1 Gentiana macrophylla | reverse complement strand
TATGTTTCAAGGCAAAATGGAATTCCAAAACCCGGTAAGACAAGTACTAATGATTTGCACATGGCCTCCCTGAATTTCTAGAATGTTTCTGTGACACATTGTCACCAGCAAAACCCATATTTCTTGAGTAGGTCATTCAAGTGTTTAACAACAATCCCATAATAAGACACAAATCTCCTGTAAAAACATGGGCCCAAAAACCCTCTGGATTCAATCACATTATGAGGGTGGGGCCAATCTGACATGGCATGAATCGTGCTTGGGTCAACATGCACTTCACCCTCATGTATGATATGAACCAAGTATTCCACCTTGGCTTGTCCAAAAGAGAATTTGGACAATTTAGCATAATATTACTACTTCTTCAAAACTTCTAGAACCACTTTAAGATGTTGTACATGGGAATCCATGTCAGGGCTGAAGATTACGGTGTCATAAAAAATACCAACACAAACTTCCTCAAGTAAGGTCTCAACATCTCATTCATACTTGCATGGCATCTCTTTGAATTCAAATTGGTCATGATGAGTCACAACGATATTCTTCGGATGGAATCTAGACCTTAAGTGTATTTTACAAAATACTCTAGTACTCCTTAAATCATCGACAATTCATCAATTAGGAGCATTTCAACCTTATATAATCCACACGACGTCTCCAGGTTCCATTTTATCTTTATCACAAGGAGGAGGGTGATGAATATTGACTATTATTGTGTTGTATAACCCCCCGTTGTAGCATTTGATCCACCATCTGCTCTGTTTCATCCTTCTGACAATAAGCACAAGGTTTTAGTTTCACAGGTTCAACACCTTCATTTAAAGTATGATATGCTCATAACCCATCATTGGTGGCAATCCTTGGGAATAATGCAAACACCCCGTGACACTCTTCTAGAAAGAGACTCAGTTCATTGGCCACATGATTCAGGGCATGTTCATGTATTAATTGAGCTGAGCTTTTGCAACTAATTGTCTTAAGTTGAGCTTCTTTTGTGTAACTTCTCATCTTAATTTGTTCTCCCTCGTTAGTGATAACCACCTCTATTTTGTTGAAATTAAAGACTATACGACTATACTTTTTCATCCAATCCACCCCTAATACAATGTCACAGCCTCTCAATTTGATCAATCTCACTACTTGTTAGGACACTTAAATTCACTCGCCATTATGTTTCCATCTACTGTTGTGATTAACATAGAGTGATTTGGTTCTGTCACACATTGCACCTCGTTGGCAATCTGATGGTCTAGAAAAGTGTGAGATGCACCACTGTCTATCAGGATGGTAATTGGATTTTTTTTGTAAAGGCCTTTTTGATGGTGTTGGAGGTGACCTGTCCATATAAGGTGCATGGATAACTCAGAAGGCTCAAATGGTCCATCATCTTATACCACATCCTCCATATCCCCACTGTCCACTTCAATCTCTCTCCAAACTCCATCATACTCGAGTACCTAAAGTGTTTGTGTTTCTGCTTGCACACTTGGCCAAGGGTGTATTTTTCACCACACCTAAAACATAACCCGTTGGCCCTCTTCTCAGCAACACCTTATGAGTAATTTCTTCATGCATGTATCGTTGGTTTATTCTCAGTGTCGGGTATTTTATCAGTCACCTTAGTGGTGAATGGAGAGAACCTATACTAGCTAAGGTTGGAGTAATTTTTCTGCCCATGCATGTCATTCAATGTCATTATAAAATATTTGTGGCATATGGCAATATCAAATTATAACAAACATGCCCTCTGGCTTCACCAATCTCACCATATACTTAATTTCAGTTTTAAGGCCTCTTATAAAACATTTGATGAAGTAAGTCTCTGTCAACATAGGATTTTGTAATTGCACCAAGCTTCTTAATTCCCCAAACTCCGATAGATATTCCTGTACTGTGGTTTTTTGTAGTTGATGCAATTAATCTACTATCAGTTCTAATGGCCTACCTCGTAATCGATTCATAACTTCTTCTATCAGTATTTCCCAATTAATTGCTAGAAACTCGATCTCAAATTGCCAAACCACACATATGCTTTTCCTAAAAAATGTATTTCTATTTTAAGTCTACTCTCTGATCATCCAAAACATCATGCATCTGTAAGTATCTACAACTACGTCGTACACATTCCTTAGGCGATTCTCCTTGCAACAAGGGAGAATAGACATTAGGAACCTTAACTTCCGCTCATAATTTCTCATTTCTAGCTAATTTGAAGTTAGCTTCATACCTATGTGGTGTAGTTACCCATTTTGCCAATTAAAAAATAGTATGTCTTTTTGCATTATACTCAATTTGTTTACATTACTTATCACTTAATCTGAATAAATCAAGTAGTAGTTAATTACCACTTCAGACATCATTAATTGATTTGGGAAATTAGGGATAAAGACACAATCTGGAATATTTTTAAGTAACAGAGACAAATTACATATTTTTATAGGGAGAAGGACAATCGCATAATGTTTATAGCGAGAAGGACAAACAAATGAATCCTTAAATCGGTGAATATCCTCAGTGAATCCCAAATCGGTGAATTTCGACGGTGAATCCCAAAATCGGTGAATTTCGACAATGAATTTTGAAAATTAGTGAATTTCGGCAGTGAATTTAAACAGTGAATTTCGAACACAAATGAATTTCGACAGTGGATAAATAGTTTTGTCCTTTATGCAAAAGTTTCAAAAGACTGTCCTTCTACTCAATTGATTAAATATTTCTGTCATTCTCCCTCATTCCTCCTAATTTATTAAGTGCTTCTGAATTCATTTAATCAATTTTAAGCAATGGAAGCATGACTTACAAAAATAAGCGGGGACTCTTTATGTTGATGTATGATTATATTTACTATTTTTTTTGAGAAAAATGTTTACTAAATTATTATGTATATTTATATTTATATCGATGAATTGTAATCCTCGTAAGATAATATATTTTTCAAACTTCAATCGATGTAATATTCACATATTTGATCAATTGTGGTGACTATTTGGAATCGTAAATGAAATTGAAATTGGTAATTTGTTTATTTTTGTGTGAAAGTAATTTGTTTATTACATAATAAGCTAATTACTCAGACTTTTTTTTTGATAGTCGCATGGTTGAATTTTTTTTTTTTTTTTGGAGGAAACGAAAGGCCTAAACTACAGGGGGCGGGGATCGAACCCGGGTCTCCCCACACTGAGAGCCTTAGACCTAGTGATAACCACTAGGGTATGTGTACTTTGTTTTATATATATATATATATATATATATATATATATATATATATATATATATATATATATATATATATATATATATATATATATATATGTTATAAAGGTACATTGTAAGACAATACACAATAGGCATATATACATGCTTTTATTAGTGAATATTATGTGAATATTAGGTAGTTATTGTGAATATCATGTATTAATGACTATATATTCTGTACTAATCATAGTATCATAGTCCTTGTACTATATATACACTTGTAATATCATTCTTTCAAAGTGTGAATAAAAATAAACCATAATTTCTTAATTTCTCTCAATAGCTTTGTCATTTTTATGTGCATATGGATTAAAAACTATATCTTTCTAAATCGGTGTTACAGAAAAGGAAAAAAAGAGGAGAGATGACATCATACATCAGTTGACGGGCTCAGATAGTTTTAATTATGGCGACGAACTTGAAAAAGATATTAAAGATGCTCCTAATGTAAAGATTTTTAGCTTAAAATCTATTTTGACTGCCACAAATAACTTCTCAAATGAAAATAAGCTCGGACAAGGAGGTTATGGACCTGTTTACAAGATAAGTCGTTAAAATGTTCAACGTTTTGACCTTTACTTTCTTCCTTATCTCATGACTAATGATTCTGATTCATAATATAGGGAATATTACCCGATGGCCGAGAAATTGCAGTCAAAAAGCTATCAAAGACATCAAGACAAGGAATTGGAGAGTTCAAAAATGAACTTATACTTATCATCAAACTCCAACCCACGAATCTTGTCCGACTTTATGGATGTTGCATCCACCAAGAAGAGAAGATGCTTGTATATGAATTCATGCCTAACAAAAGTCTTGATTTCTTTCTATTTGGTAAATTTTTTCTCGAATAAGAACCCATTGCATCCTTTCATTGAAAAAGCACCCTAGAGAAAGAATCATCGGCTCTAGAGAAAGAATCATTGGCTCTAGGGTGCTTTTCTCGTGGCTCTTTAATTGTCATATAAATAGTGCTTTAACATTTGTTTCTTGATATAATCAAAATGTTCGGAATTAATTTCATCATTGACTATTTTAACAGTTGATGATAAGAAGGAGAAAATAGATTGGCAGGTTCGATTCAACATTATTGAAGGCGTTGCACAAGGAACGCTTTACCTCCATAAGTACTCTAGAATGAAAGTAATACACAGAGATCTGAAAGTGAGTAATGTGCTACTAGATGAGAATATGAATCCGAAGATTGCGGATTTCGGAATGGCCAGAATTTTCCAACACAATGTGACGGAAGCAGAACATAGTAAGTGTTGTAAATAATTAAATATTGAAATCAAATTTGATTATCATCGTTATCTTGTTAATCTTTGAGGAAAAAAGGTTTGAACAAACAAAATAATTTTGAAGTAATATGTCCAGTGGATACATGGCTCCTGAGTACGCCATGGAAGGAACATTTTCAATCAAGTCTGATGTATTCAGTTTTGGAGTGTTAATCCTCGAGATCGTAAGTGGTAAAAAGAATTCAACCCTTTACAATCTTGACAGGCCACTCAACCTTGTTGGATACGTAAGTTTATTTGATAATAATCCCCAAACAATATCTTAAACACTCATTTACTACATATCAATCTAGCTACTCGAAGAAAATATTCAGTGTTATTGCTTTATAATGTTTAGGCATGGGAGCTTTGGAAAGGACAAGCAGCATTAGAGTTGAAGGACGAAACCCTTGGTGAATCTTTTGATGTAAAACAATTACTCAGAGCAACTCATGTTGGTCTTTTAAGCGTGCAAGAAGATGCAGATGATAGACCATCCATGTCCGAAGTTATTTCGATGCTTAATAATGAAATTGCAGATTTACCTAATCCAAAGAAACCGGCATTCTTTACCGGCAGACAGGTAGTGGAAGTTGGTTCACCTGGAACAAGGTCAACAGATTATTTATTGGATGAAATCGTTCCAGTTTCCGTAAATGGGTTGACCATCACAACAATGGAGGCGAGATAGCATTGACACATGTTTACGTCTAAAGAAATATTTTATCACAAAATTCATGGTTAGCATTTTGGTTTATTTTTACTATGGTGATGAATAAAGGTTGTTTACTCTTTATATCTCTTGGATCCTCTAGAAACGGGTTGATATTTTGTACCATTTTTGTACTAAGAAATGTACCAATTTTAAGGATCGTAAGTAACCACTCACGACCCCAACTCCGAAAAGGAAAAACAAAATGATCCCCTGTTGTGTTGTTGATGATGTTGTGCCTCTGTTTTTGATGTTTTTTTTTTTTTTTTTCAAATGATGAAATTTCTTTTTTACCCTCCTCCCTCTTATCACACCAGTCAGGGGCGGATCTTTGTGTTTCCGGGATGGGTCATGTGACCCTATTGAGATTCACTGTAATAGTGAAACATTATATTTGAGGGCAGTTCCACTGCAGAAAACAGTGGATTTGAGGTTATGAATAGTGGATTTGTCCTTATCACCCATTTTATATTTCCACTGTCCTGCTTTCTATTTTTCTCCTCTTTTTTATCATTTTAAACCACTGCCCTTTTTTTGGTTTTACGGTCCGATAACTCCGACCGCTGAAAAAAATTTCTGGATCTGCGAGTAACACTACCTACTGTGAAATTCAACACAACAGAGGATCTCCCCTAATAAGTATTGTCTTCCTGCTATGTGAAATTAGGTGTGAAATTGGTTTTGGATTTAAGCTAGTATCTTGTAATAACTCGCTATCTAGTATCTTGGTAGATAATATATTCAATAAAATTCACTCTTGTTGTTTCAAAAGGAATAAAAATTAATAATAATGATTGACGGAGGTCGGAATACCCCGGCCACGTGTCGTCTCACAAATGGACAAAGTAATAAATGAAGAGGGAAGATGAACTGTTAAGGGCCAGGAGCCCTAGTTAGTATTTAATTGTAAGGTCTTTAGCCCAAGGAGGGAGTCGGTCTAGTATACCTAATCCACTCCCCCGTCCACCGCAGGACGGTCAGGAAGAGGCAAAGTCAGGATCATGCAGCTCGGAGCACGACATCGTCTTGAGCTCTCCGCAGTTTGGATAGAGCCAACTGTGTTTTTATCCCACGTTGATAATAAGTGTCCCCATATGAACAATCCTTAAGAACAACGGCAAACTTGATTCCTGAATAATTGCAGGATACGTAGGCAACTTGAAAAATACGTTCTCAGGCTCAATCTAATCATAAACACAAACACCCCCCGTTTTATATTCTGATTAAGTTCTTTGTTCTTGAATCATTGTCCCTAGAAAAATTGACCCTTAATTCCTACCCGATGATATTTTACCTCGTCAATGATCAATACTTACCTAGCTCATGTCCTAAGATACATATATTGGGAAACAAAATCAACCCTCCTCTGTGAACTAGCAAATCTTTCTTTATATTATGGGGAAAAGAGGAAACATGAGTACATAACTCACTTGATAGGCTTATATAAAGAAAATCAGAATATACAAACAGAAGAAAAAAAACTAGACTTTTATTGAATGATTAAAATGATACAATACTCTCATTTATTTATAGAAGATAAATGAGATAACAAATAGTTCAAAATAAATAAATCTAAAGATAAACAAATCATATCTCACACTTGCTCTCTTTGTTGATATCATTCTTATCTCTTATGTCCAGGGACGGAATCAAGAATCGGTGGTCGGGTGGGATAATAGATCATATTTCTTTGATCGGGTGGGCTAGACTAAGAAAATTAACTATTTTTAACTGAATTATATAAGATTTTTTATGTGTCGAAAATAAAAACCGGATGGTCTGCGTCTACCCTAGTCATGCCTTGGGTCCGTCCTTGCTTATGTCTTTGATCTCTAATAGCTTTAACTTTGGACATGAACTAGAGAAATATATAAAAGATATTCCTGATCTAAAGATCTTTAGTTTAAGAACTCTTTTCGGTGGTGAGGGTAATTGGTGGACGCGGGATCTTAAGTAATGTGAGACAATAACACGGCAAATGAACAGTTAAAAAGGGCAAATGAAACACATAATAAGTATACAGGTTGTTTTTTTTCTGGATTATGGAGGGGGGGGGGGGGGGGGGGTTGATGCCCCTTTGGTTATATATATGTCCTCCACTGAGGGTAAGTTTACTCAAAATGTAAGGTCCGACAAGTTTTGAATACGAAACTTTTTTCTAAAAGTAATGATATAACACCGTGTTTTTCATATAATACAAATTTATTTTCGCACAAAACATCATTTGTAACGCCCTCAGACCCCGGGTCTGGTAGCGCTAAATGAGTCATAAATATCCGGTCAACTTCTTAGACCGTCGTCCTCGCTTGGTCTAAAAGGGCTAACCCGAGTTGACAAGACATTTATGTCTCACACTTATATGAGGGTGAGCAGGACTTTTACTTTTACCAATGTGAGACTTTACATTCTCGCCAGGACGGCTAAGACTTGTCCCAGTGGACTTGTCACAGTTTCGTCCCTACCAGAGGATTTCTAGAGGTGGCCCCCACTGACACACAACGAAGTGTGGCACTTAGGTCCATCTGATAGTCGGCTCTGAATACTATTCTGTAACACCCCCAGATCTCGGGCCTGATAGCGCTAAATGAGTCATAAATGGTCCGGTCAACTGTTAGACCGCCATCCTCGCTTGGTCTAAAAGGGCTAACCCGAGTTGACAAGATCTTTATATCTCAAACTTATGTGGTGGTGATGTGTTTCCCCCATATCACATCATCATCCCACCCACCCACTCACTCACTCACCGCAATGCCGTGTCTTCTTGGAAATTTATTAGGGAGATGAGTGTCGGGTCCGCATGAGGAGACCCAGAACTCAGGAGACTCTAACCCCTTGTTTGTTTTGTGTTGAGTTTTTTTTGGGGTTTTTTTACATCACATCACCAATCATTTTTTACAATTCTTCCATAAATCAATTCTTCAACTATAAATAAAAAAATATTAAATCATCTCTCACAATTTCATTTTATCAACTTTATTAACTTTTTTACAATTATTTTATTCATTATTCTACTTTATTTCAATTTCCTTCACCAATCATTTTTTTATCTACACAAATTTAAAAAAAAACATCTTAACTTTCTAGTAATTACTTCAATCATTTTTATTATATTTTATTATCCACTACTATCTAAAAAAACTCGAAAAAAACTCCAACCCAAAACAAACGGAGCATAATTTCTTCTTTAATTCCAATTTAAAAATAACATGACACTATCTTGCACTATTGTACTAAATTTTATTTTTCTTTATTTTATTTCAGCTTTTTATTATTCCGAGTCCTCTGGCTTTTTCGTATTATCAAAATTGCAACTTGATAACAAGTCATTGACCCAATAGTAATTATCGTGACACAAAAAAAATACATATGTATCTTTCGTATCTGTTAAAAAAATGCGACTCGGAAGTAGCATTGACTGCAACTTGGAAACAGTGGCATTGACTATTCATAGGTGGCAAGGGTCAAAATAGTATTTTAAAGAAATAACGACTAAACCCAAACACGAACTGATTGCAGATACCTTGAAGCCTACACTCTGATTCTAGTTTGTTGTAACGGATTTGCAAGAACAAGAACAAAAGTAAAGGTTAAACACACAGAAAATAAGAACACATAGATTTAACATGGTTTCGGGAATGTGCCGACTATTCCACGGGAAGAAAACGAGGAATTATATTATCATAGAGTGTTTACAGATTTTTCTCGCAATCGAACTAGCTTACAATGAGTGAGTAATAATAGTAATTGGACATCAACCCTAGCCGGCTAAACATCTCCATCATATGTGATTTCTATAGATGATAAAAACTCACTTCAGACAAGAACCTCCGAGACAAGGGCGGAGCCAGAAATTTGTCGTCGGGTGGGCTGCGATTTTTTTTTTCTTTCATTTATACGATATAGTTTTCTGAAGAAGACAAATTTATTTATACACTTTATGATGTATTCTTTTTTTACTCCCGCACCACACACAAACATTAACTCCAATGTCTATTTAGTGGATCTGACGTTACTCATCAGTAACACTCCTATAACTATAATGTCGGTGTGATCACTAACGCTATTTTTTAAACTTCAAGTACCACTGACGTTATTTTTGTTAAAAATAATTGTGTCCTTGAAGTACTTTTTTACTCTTTAAAATGATCGTAGTGCACGAAATAAAATCGTGGTGTCAATGGAATTTTTTTGGTTGTAACATATATTTTAATGGCTCGCGTTAGGTGGGCTCTAAGACTAATTATCTAGTGGGCTGATAAGTTAGTGGGCTGAACATACATACTACATAGAAAAAAATAAAAATGGCTGGGTGGGCTTAGCCCACCTGTGCCCTTAGTGTAGCTACGCCCTTGCTCCCAGATTCAGATGAGATCCTCTGTTGTTCGAGATTCAGACTTGATTGAGCTGGGATTCAGACTTGATCACCACACCAGAAGCGATTACCAAATTCAGCCGTAATCACCTCAGTTGTTCTTCAGATTCAACTCCAATCAACCAGATTCAGATTTTCAGATTTAATGCATGATATCAAGGCACTCTTACACTATTAATTTCGAATAAGATGTTCTTGTTACTGTCTTTGTTATTATTTATCCACTTAAAAAAACAAAAAAACATTATACGCTTGATCGTGAAGGCATGTCCGCCAATTTGGCCTTAGGCCCTGAATTTCACAGACCGGCCCCGGTGAAACACATGATTTTTAAGGATTCATTCAAGTGCAAATAGTTCAAGGGTTAGTATAGAATTTACTTAATAAGTTAGGGGAAAATCAACAACGAAACAAGGTTGATATGATTTTTATTACAAATTAATACTTATGTCCACGACAGAATAGACCCAACCATGTTAGACAACACATTTTAAACCATTTATCATTATGTGTACACTGTTGGTCTCCTGGCACATTTTGTTATCAAAATCAATACAAGAGTAAAATTACAACAACACAAAATAATACAAAATAAAATAGACAAACCGAGGCGAATGCGAACACTCTGTCCTTAAAACAAATTTGCTCCGGTATAGTACCTACGGTGCTAGCAATTGTCTTCCAGGATACAACGTTTTACATGTTCGATGTAATGGCACTTCAAACTTCGAACAGACGGCGAACTCTGCCGGTGTCCCGATATTATATTCAACAAAAATGCATACTACTCCACTATATAAGATGTATTTTGTAGTACTAAAAATACTTGTCAAAAACTTATGTAAAACATCCTTAGCAAAGGAATTTATATAGTAGAAAACTATATAGTAGTGGAAAACTCCCACTAATGGCCATTATCTCATAACTTTAAAGCCACAGAAAGATTAGATAAGAGTGAAAAGGATTCAGTTGCATTGATTTGTTTGTTACACACAGCCAGGTGAGTATATACTCACAATATCAAAACAGAAAACACACATGGCACATTAACATACTGCCATGTGTCAAAAATACCACATCATCATAGTTATCCACTCATAATAATCTAACAATAATTATAATAATTATCTACTTCTTAACACCCCCCCTTCAAACTAAAGGTGGGAACACCAACCACATTGGGTTTGGTTTTGAATGCTATAAGTTGAGGACCTGGCAGAGCTTTTGTTAAGGCATATGCAATCTGCATAGATGAGGGCACAAAGCTGACAGACAGTTGCTTGTTCAACACTTGATCTCTAACATAATGAACATCAACCTCTATGTGTTTAGTCCTAGCATGATACACAGGGTTGTGAGCAAGGAAAGTGGCACTCAAATTATCACACCAGGCTATTGGTATACCAGATAATGTTATTCCCATTTCCTTCATTAACTGTTTGATCCAAAACATTTCTGAAGAAAGATTAGCCAAAGACCTGTATTCAAATTATGCATTTGATCTGGAGACAACATTTTGCTTTTTGGAACTCCAAGAAACCAAAGAGTTTCCTAAATAAACACGATATCCAGCAAAGGACTTCCTATCTGAGCCATCTGAGCTAAAAAAACCATAATGCAGCATACATTTGACATATCTAAGTAACCTTTTTAAAGACTGCCAATGCACTTGAGTTGGATTCTGCATATACCGACTCAGGTAGTTCACAGAATAGGATAAGTCTGGCCTTGTATTGGTGTGGTATTGTAGTCCTCCTATTGCACTTTTGTATATAGTTGGATTGTGCATAGGTTCTCCTTGATTTGGAAAGAGATGCTGTCCTGGTACCATTGGTGTAATACAGGGCTTGAGATGTTCCAAGTGAAGTCTCTTTAGCAGCTGTGATGCATAGTGAACCTGTGTCAAATAAAGACCATCTGAGGTCCTGTGTGCCTCCAACCCCAAAAAATGTGAGATGGACCCCAGATCCTTCTAAGCAAACTTTGAGTGAAGCATCCCTACAAATTTCTTGATCAGTGTCTGAGAGTTGCCTGTTACTAGAATGTCATCTACATACACCAGAACATACAATAGCTGATCATTAGTTTTAAGTATAAACAAAGAAAAATCTGCTGCTGATTGTTTGAAACCCCAACTTAGCATCTGCAGCCTTAGTGCAGAAAACCAGGCCCTTGGTGCCTGTTTTAGGCCATACAAAGCTTTCGGTAACTTGCACACATAGTGTGGCTTTGAGGGATCTACAAACCCTTCTGGTTGCACCATATACACATCCTCCATTAGTGGCCCATTGAGGTAAGCATTATCTATATCAACCTGATGTATGTGTATCAACCTGATGTATGTGCCAATTTAAGCTAACTGCTAGAGCTAGACAACTCTAATTGTGGAAGCTTTTGCTACAGGACTAAAAAGTCTCTGTAAAATCCACTCCATAAGTCTGATGAAAACCTTTATCTACCAGTCAGGCTTTATGCTTCAGTATAGTACCATCTGGCTTCATTTTGAGCTTGAAAACCCATCTACATCCAACAGGATTTTGTGTACCAGAAGGTGGAACAAGTGTCCATGTCATATTCTTTTGCAAAACAGCAAACTCAGTGATCATGGCAGCCCTCCACTCAGCACTGTTCAATGCCACTGAGACTTTTGTTGGTTTAGAAAGGTGATCGGGGAGTGTGGTGGATTGAATTTGGGCTGAGTAGGTTTTAGGTTTGTAAATTCCACTTTTGGAACGTGTTTGCATAGGGTGGCCTTATGGAGGAAGTGATGGTATTACAGGATCCTGATGACTAGGTGCAGAAGTGGGACTACTATGTACATCTGGAGATGGTGGTATTTCTGGTGCTGGACTATAGTGTATAGGACTGTTGTTGTAAGAGACTGAGCTTTGAGGGGAGTTTTCTGTAGTGTGTGATGAGGCATTAGAAGTATCAATTGATATAACTGGTGAATCAGTAAGTTGAGTAGTAGTACCAACATTGTTGGATGCAGCAGGCTTGTCTCCAGACGATGTCTCCACAAATAATGGCTCTTGTTGTGACTGATGTGGAGTTCCAACAGGAAGACTAGTAAATTAGTTTAGGATTAGCTAGAATTTCTCTATGAGGATCTAGTAGGAATCTATCTTTAAAAGGAAATTTAGATTCATTGAAGACCACATTTCTAGTGATAAAGACTCTACCAGAGTCATCAAGACAATTATACCCCTTATGATAGGGACTAATTCCCAAGTATGTGCATTTCGTGGTATGAAATCTGAATTTAGTTGAGTTAAAAGGTCTGAGATGAGGAAAACATGCACAACCAAAGACTTTAAAGAACTTATAATCAGGCTTTCTATGAAATAAAACTTCAAAAGGGGATTTATTGTCAAGCACAGGAGTAGGAAGAACATTAATAACAGATACAGCCTCTACAAAACTATCCCACCAGAATTTTAGGGGGTAAAGAGGCTTGAGCAAGTTGAATTAGGCCAAGTTCCAATATGTGTCTATGTTTTCTTTCAGCTCTACTATTTTGTTGATGAGCATGTGATGGATGTCTAAACTGAATGCCTTGTTGTTTAAGATAGGGTTCAAGTGTTCTGTATCCCCCCCATTCAGTTTGTAGGCATTTGATTTTATTGGAAAATTGATTCTCAAACAAGTTTTTAAATTGTATAAAGACAGAGTACACTTATGATTTCAGTTTTAAGGGGAATATCCAGGTATATCTTGACCAGTCATCAATGAAGTGGACATAGTAATGATAACCAGCAGTGGAAGAAATGGGAGCAGGACCCCATAAATCTGAGTGAATTAAGTCCAGCACATGTTTAGCATGAGAATCAGAGTTGGAATAAGGCAAAGCATGTGATCGCGTGTGCAATTCACTAATACACACGACGTACTAGCAAGAGTACTAGGTTAATCGTAGTATAGCAAGGGCGAGTCAAGGTCGAACCCACAGAGACTATTATTTAGTAATGCTGAACACAACCAAAATTCATAGGTCAACCGGATAGGGGTGGTCGTTGACCAACATAAAGGAACCGTAAATAAAAGAGATGCAAATAAACCAATCATCAATCATGTATCGAAAGGGCACTAACCACACTATTCCTAACTAATCTCCCCTTAATCCGTATTCGACTCGTGTGTGTAATTTAGCTACGGGTGCAACTCCTAACCCTATCTACTCCGACAATGGTAGTAGACAATCTATACGCAAGCTACCCTCCTTAATTGGTCCGTAATAGCCCATACGCATAAAGAAGTAGAATTTCCGATATCGAACGCTAACTCATACCGCTAACCCGCCTAGACAGCTGTCGAAACTGATCAGCACGTTCCTAGGGTCCATCAAGACTATGTCCAAACTAACACTTCATTATTCGTATTTCATGCTAGTTTTACGATTACAATAAGCGATTGGCGGATCTAACCTCATCATTAATTAAACTGCCGATCAACGTGGCGGACGCCGAACCACAAAATTAGGATTTACTAGGTATTCAGATCTAGTGATAAAGACCGTCGCAGATCTGAAGAGCGCAACCTATAATTCTGAGTTTCATATTAACGAATCGAATAAAGATTAATGTTCGTTTAATTAATTCAGAGATGATTAGATGCAAGCATAATCTAGATCTAACATAAGAACAATCATGAATCTAAGAAAAGAAATAAAACGTTGAAATAGATCTTACCCATAACGAAGAACATATCTACAATTCTATTCCTTCCGGCGATTCGAATCGATCCATGAAGATCGTAAACCAAGCACAATTCAATAATGAAAGACTCATGATTATTTGCAAGAAAGAAAAGAAGCTTTGATCTCCAAAAGACTACATTGTATCTAATAGATCATGGAATGAATAATATAAAAGGTGATTACAAATTCGCAGCCCTGAATGGCCTTATATAGGTGTATAAACCGACTTAGGGGTAAACCCAATGCTTGGAGGACAAGAAAACACATTTCTGGAAGATTCTGGGCCTCGGTAAAACCGAGGGTAACTCCTGGTTTACCGAGGGTATTTTTGTCTTTTTCCTGCTGCCGACTTAACTTGGAATACCCTAGGCCCAGCTTCGGTATTTGGACCATAACTTGTCCTACGCAACTCCGATTTAGATGATTCAAAGTGTGTTGGAATCCTTATTTCAAGCCCTAAAACTTTCATGAAGAAGTCCAAGCCCATTTCGTCTTGTGGGAATTCGCAAACAGCATTGCAAGATCACCAATCAGATTCTCGGGTCCAATATCAGCTCAAAACACTTCAACCTTCAGCTCCGTTCAGTTCTCTATCGATTAACTCTCTCCTTCAGCCCAAATGATGAGCCAAACAATCGTCCATCTGTCAATAAAACCATAACACACATAGTAGCTTCTATTTCTAGCAAATAATGCATAAAATACGCAAAATACCAATTTAGTCACCCCGGACGTGGCTTAATCATATTTAGCTACTTAACTCATGATTTGATACATATTATCCCCATTGAGAACACAAATCCGGGGTAGATTGATGGTAAATAATGATACCAATTTGGCCGTCATCAACTACCCCTCACTTAGCTTTTGATCGTCCCGAGCAAAAACCAAATTAAACAAACCCCATAAACAATTATAAACTAATTAAGAACAGACTCATTCAAGAATGATATATAAGATGAGGGTCAACACATATCCATCAGTAATCCATTAAGCACTATCTCGTAGTAGAACCGACGTGTGTGTGCAATAACTCTCAAAGAACAGTGACGCAGACAGAATCACATTATATCAATAAGGATTTTAGGCGAAACATATATCATACAACAATTCATAAGTTCCCCATTAATCACTACTTACCATGCATCATTGTGTCGTGTGATGAATCAGTCGTGATAGTGCGTTCGTGAGGAGAATCAAGTTGTATTAACCCCACAATCTTAACTTACCGGCTCATACACTCGCTCATCTTGTCTTCAGACTTTGTTACACAACATGGTACCTTAATTGGGCCGGGCGGACTCGGGGACTGAGTCTTGCTCTTAAGTCCTCGTTTGTTTCTTTTTATTCAGGGGTCGTGCCCTTTTTACACGAGTTCGCTTCCCTCACTGCCTTTATTGCACTTTTTTTGTTCTTTCAAACTTTTTTTTTTGGCAAATTTCCTCACTATTTTTTCTCTCTCTCACAAGTCCGTTTTGTCCCGGTTACCTCTTGTGGAATTTCAAGTTGCTTCCATTGTCTTACAACAATTTGTTAAAGTATATAGACAGACAAATAATGATTCCCGGTTAAAACAAATTGTCATTTAATCTTAAACACTTCTCACTCAGATTATTTGCTCAAATATTGAGTGCAATGATAAAATAATAATTAGCGAGTCACTACTTCATGCAACATATTTTATCTTTAGGGAGTAACTCTATCACATCTTAAAAATATTTTTCTTCCAATTTTTCAATAATGTGAGATAATACATTTTTTCCCTCCTAAGGAACTAAAGTTCTCTCTAGGATCCTACCAGAGGACGAAGGGCCTAAGTAGTTACTAGGTCCATTAGATCTAAGTGCTACACCATTAGAGATTGCGGGGCTAAATCCATTATGTTTCAAACTTATATCTTAATAATATGTTTTTCTTTCAATTTTTCAATGTGGGATATTGCATTCTTCCCTCTTAAAGAATTGGCGTTCTCGTCAGAATCCTACCAGGTCTACGTAGTTATTGGATCCATTATGTCCCAGAATAGCGCCGTCAGACCCAAGTTCCTGGGCTTTACACATACAGTAAGCTTAAAGGAAACAACCTTTATTTGGGCACCGCACATGTAGGATGAAAGGATGCATGTTTCTATGCATCGGAATGTTTTTTATTCAGTATTAGCTAGTATCATCCGCTCACAAACTGAAACTTTGAAGATGAAGTTGAATATATTGAAAAATGGGGATAGTTGTTAAATCATCCTATCATATATAATGCATATAAAACATGACAGTTGAAATGTTTGAATTGAATTATATTTGTGCAGAAAAGACTTGGGTTTGGATACTTGTTTCTCTGGCAATTGTGCTTATATCTGCATTAACAAGCTGTTTATGCTATGTGAAGATACGAAGGCGCAGATGTAAAGGTACTCAAAATGTTTTTCACAAACTTAATTCCGTGTTATATTAATTTATTACAAATGTTGTATGGATTTAAGCCAAGACTACGTACATATTGCTATACAAATCAAGGTAATATTGCATGCATGTAATAGGCCTTTGTATCCTCATCCTATATATATATATATATATATATATATATATATATATATATATATATATGGATCTAATAGAAACATTAAATGTACTGATGTTACAGAAGAGAATAAGAGGAGGAGATATGACTACATACATCAATTGACAAGCGGTTCAGATAGCTTCACTTATGGTGATGAATTTGAAAAAGGTATACAAGACGCTTCTGATGTAAAGATATTTAGTTTAAGAGCAATTTTGACTGCCACAGATAACTATTCAAATGAAAATAAGCTCGGACAAGGGGTTATGGACCGGTTTATAAGGTAAGTTGCTAGAATGTTCAATCAAATACTCCAATTCCATCACTTTCTTCATAATCTCATGTCTAATATTTCTGATTCATCATGCAGGGCAAATTATCTGATGGCTGAGAAATAGCAGTCAAAAGGCTATCAAAGTCATCTGGACAAGGAATTCAGGAATTCAAAACTTATACTGATCTCCAAGCTACAACACACAAATCTTGTTCGACTTTATGGATATTGTATTCACCAAGAAGAAAAGGTTCTTATATATGAATTCAAGCCCAACAAAAGCCTGGATTTCTTTCTTTCGGTAACTATCAATTCCAAATTCCTACTCATTTCATCTTTTACTATCGTCTTAAAAGGCTATTTAGGCCTTTTATATGAACCTTGCATTATATAACTTGGATTTTTATACAAAGATTTTCTTGTGACACTTTCATTGCTTCATGAAAAAGGATATTATCATTATGTCTAGATTTAGTCCAAAAAAATTGACAAAAAAAATCGAATTAATGTCATCTTACAACTATTATAACAGCCGATGATAAGAAGGAGAGAATAGATTGGCGGATACGATTCAACATTATTGAAGGCGTTGCCCAAGAATTGCTTTACCTTCATAAGTACTCTAGAATGAAAGTAATACACAGAGACATGAAAGTAAGTAATGTACTATTGGATGAGAATATGAATCCAAAGATTGTTGATTTTGGAATGGCAAGAATTTTCAAGCAGAACGTGACAGAAGCAGTGACTAATAGAGTTGTAGGAACGTAGTAAGTAATGTGAAAATTCTTATCATCGTTATCTACTTGATGATGTTTGAGCAAAAATGTTTTAAGAAACAAAATAATTTTGAAGCTTTATGTGCAGCGGATACATGGCTCCTGAGTATGCCATGGAGGGAATATTTTCAATCAAGTCTGATGTATTCAGTTTTGGGGTGTTAATCCTTGAGATCGTAAGTGATAAAAAGAATTCAAGCTTCTACAATCTAGACAGACCGTTCATCCTTGTGGGTCATGTAAGTTTATTCGGTAATCATCCACATAAATTATTCTAAACTTTTACTTACCATGAATCAATCTAGTTATATGGAGAAGTCTTTAATGTCATTATTGTATAATGTTTAGGCATGGGAGCTATGGCGAGGACAAGGAGCATTAGAGTTGAAGGACGAAACCCTTGGTGAATCTTGTGATGTAAAACAATTACTCAGAGCAATTCATGTTGGTCTATTATGCGTGCAAGAAAATGTAGATGATAGACCAACCATGTCCGAAATTATTTCGATGCTTAATAATGAAATTGAAGATTTACGTAATCCAAAGAAACCGGCATTCTTTACCGGCAGATGGGTAGTGGAAGTTGGTTCACCTGGAACAAGGTCAACAAATTATTAATTGGATGAAATCGTTCCAGTTTCCGTAAATGGTTTGACCATCACAACAATGGAGGCGAGATAGCAATGGCACATGTTTATGTCTTATGAATTTTTTGATAGAGTTTGAACTGTTTTTGAATCTTCTGAGTGTTTATCTTCTTCATCCCCCCGCAATCTGACGTGGGAGAGCGATTGGACACATAGATTGTTTCTTAGCTCTAAAAGTCTCACCTTTGGCAAAGGTTTAGTGAAAACATCCGCTAATTGTTTTTGAGATGGAACAAAATGCGTAATAAGATGCCGCACTGCTACTTTTTCCCTGACAAAGTGGTAGTCGATCTCAAAATGTTTTGAACAAGAGTGGAACATAGGATTCGCTGTCATGTATAGAGCACTAAGATTATCATATAACAACTGAGGAGGTGTTGTCAAGCATATCCCAATGTCACGAGAGAAGATCGTGATCCGCACTGGGCCTCAGTAGTAGTGGATGCCATGGAACGGTATTCAGCTTCAAAACTTGACCTAGCCACAGTGGGCCTGTTTCTTGGAGCTCCTAGAAATGCAATTGGCCCCAAAAACACAAAAAAACCACCGTGCTCTCACGTGAGTAGTAGGACAATTTTATTAACACAAAACAAACAAGTAAAAATCCGGTTAACCTCAAGTATAAGGATCGTAGTAATAGTGGTTAATGCCGGTCGATCTTACGGGAACTAAACGATCGTGATTCTAGCTTTTTGTCTAACCTAACTATGTCACGAAACTACTCTAAACAGGGAATAAAACCAAACTAAACAGAAGATAAAACTAGACAGAGGATATAATCCAAAGCTAGGAAGGATACGGGCTGCGAACCAATTTAAACTAACTAAACTAAGATGCAAGTAAAAGTAAACTACTAAACAAATTCAAGTTTTAAGGATTTAAATCAAGTTTATAACGGGCAAACGAGGATTGATCCACCTATCCAACAAGCATTGATTCCCTTTCTCGATTATATTGTGGTTCTTATCTAGGTTGTGATTCACCTTATCTAAACATGAACCCTAATTCCTTAGAAAGTTCATCTATCAATCTATTATCTTCCGATGTAAGATTAACGCGTTTTCTAACCAAAGGTGCAAACTTTACGTTTATAATCTAGCAATTAAACCTATTAACTTCCGTTATGATAGATTCGAATTACTATTCTTATTCATGATGATCTAGGGTTTATTAAGATTTCCATCAACAATAAACAATCACACATGCAGATCTTCCGATATAAAAGCAATTAAACGTAATAAACATGAATAAGAAACAACCTTTAAATAAAAACTCACAGTTTAACCGAAGAAAACGAAATCAACAATCGTTGGATGGCTTCACAATACTCGTTTGATGAAGCTTTTAGCCTCTGAACATCCTCAGCAACTCGAATGTGTATAAATAGTGCATAAAAAGTAACTAGTTTAATCTAGATCTATAGTGCATAAAAACTGGAATAAAAAGGAGAAAAACGCAGCCTAAAGCCGCCCCTAAGTTTAGGGTTTTGAATAATGAGTGTATGGTATATTTTGTGTGGAGAAACAGCCGACTATATATAGATTTTAAAGTCGGTTTCAGCAAGTCGGCTACCGGACGCCCGTCTGGATCCTTGAACGCCCGTCCATTCTTCATATGAACTTCAAATCGGGCCGAGTCATGATCAGGCTCGTCCATCCAGCGTCCACCTCCGCGTCCAAACTTCACGAATCAACTTTCCATCCACTGGGCCTTTCGTTCAATGTCGACAAGCGCCCGTCCACTTTGGGCGGGACACAGGCCTTGATCCAATATGGTAATTTCGATTTCTTGATCTCTATCTCTTTTTCTCTTCTCAATTCCTTCATTATCTCTTTTAATCATCATATATTTCGACTCTTATCTCTTTTGATCATCATTTAAGCCTTGAAAAATGCATCTACATCATATAAAAACACCACAAAATGTAATATCGCTCAAATAATCGTAAAAACATAATTAAAGCACATAAATCAACCTATTTTGCAATTAACTCTTTTGACATATCATTTACTCAATATATTCATTAAACACATGCTTCTTATGCAATTTAGTATGAATACGGTGAAAAATATCATAGAATATAGCATTATAAATCGTATAAAATCACCCTTAACAACTCCCCACACTTAAGCTTTTGCTCGTCCGAGCAAAACAAAACAAAAATTAGGCTCGAGAAAGAAAAGACATCTCAACAAATATAACACATATCCAATAACTTAGAAGTTCACCATTGTGTGTGTGCATAGCCATAGAAAACTTCCACTATATCAAACTTGAGAAACTCAAAGCAAAACTAGCTAATACCCCTCGTAGAATAGTAATAAATGACACTCATAAGATGTACCCTAAAGCGTGACATATCCGAAAAGAATGATCGAATGAATCTAGGGCCTTTACGAAATACTCGAGAGGATAATCCTACATCATATCTTTGGGTTTCTCTGGGGATAAGATTAACGAAAACTAGGCCTTATATTCAATTTAATAACGATATCTTAGTTGATTTAACTTATTCACTTTAAACACACATTAGGATAAGCTATTGCCCTCATAGTAGAATAGGACATTTCGAGATAATACCTACCTTACTCCAATCATAAGGCGACTTTTCTAAGCGCTGCCGTGAGCTTTTAGTCATCATAGTGGTATAGGACATCGTGGTATACCTATCGCACTCAAATCATCGACTAGCTTCGACACACCCAATTATTTCATTAATTCAACTTTTTCATTTGACAATAGCTACGTGTTACTTATCACATTCAAACTTCTAGATATTCACGATATAACATACTCGGGCCTAAATACAAACTATCATAAGTCTCACGATACATCGTAGCACTAAGCACATGACTTACAAGATAATCAAAAATCACTAATCCAAACGGGGTAATAACTCTATAAAATAGCTCATCGTCACTATGGCTCGTGAAAAGTAGTGTCAGGTGAAACAACTAACTTACCAAACATATGATATATAGCATAGATGACTATCGAAAACAAAGAACATTAACATGCATTGCCTACTCGGGACAAAACAAAAACAAAAACGTGGAAAATTTTAAAATTCAGCTCATTTTTTCCATAAAAACATCATGTATTAAGCAAATGGTAGATACATAACGATCATTCCCCTCCCCCACACTTAAATTACAACATGTCCTCATGTTGTGCAGAACGAAAGAAAAAGGAAAAGACTTAGCTGATGTAAATCGAAACTCGAATCGTCGGTCAGGCCGGAGCCTACATAATGACACTCTAGAATGCGTAACCAGACAATGTAGCTCGACAAAACCGCTAAAAAGATACCTGCACGTCTTGACAAACATGGAACCATCTCGGGGAAAACGGGGAATTATACCAGAATGAAAGATATAGCAAATTCAAGGACTAACAAGAGATAAAGCATCCAATACAACCAAAAAGTATAAACAAAGTCAAAATAAAAGTATGGGTGCCTTATGGCTTACATGATCCATCGGAAATAAGAAATAGTAGCTAAATACGAAATACAATGAACCACGTAAACAAAAGTAGCAAAAATATACAATCAAAGTAGCTAGTGCAAATCAAAAGTGAAAAATAGACAAAGAAATCATGATTGGCCCGGGCGGAGTATCATCGGCCGGAGGATCGAAAGGAGGTCGAGAAGGTGGTGGCGTAGCCACTGTTTGCCGAATCAGGCTACTCCTCGTCGAAAGATGGCCTTGAGACTCGTGAAGAACATCGGCAATGGCCTTCTCAATCTCGGAAGAATAATGGAAATCAATGAGGCTCGGATTGAAAACCCGATCATCCCTCGGTTGCGGCCTTCACTTATACATTTGGATCGTCAAAATGTTGTTACGAGGCGTCCGATGTCTTCCATCCAGACCCGCTGCTGTTGGGCCATGCTTAGCGCATCGGACCGGGCGATAAAGGCGAGGAACCGTAGGCGCTTGAGGCGGTGCGAAGATGAACCGAGCTCTGTGGTGTCTCCATCTCGAGCGGACACTGAAGGCTTACCGCTTTTCTCATTTGTATATCGGCCTCGGATTCTTGGTTTGTGATCGGCTCCATACTCCGGCACACGGCATCGATCTGAGGCGTGGATTAAGTGAGGATAATCAAGCATCGGGTATAGATCTTACGATTAATAGCCACCTCATCATACAACGCCTGCCCCACATTCACGTTCAAGCCAAACGTCAATGCATATAACATTCCTAGGTCACCAATGTGAAAGTGCGTCAAGTTGTTCTTAGACAACAACCGGCTCTGAATAAATCGACACTGGACCTTCCAGTCCTCCGTCCAGGTCATGGTAACCAACTCCTTCCGGTCGCCTCCCGGTCTTAACGTCCACGCCACATCCGGGCAAACTCGTAACCTCAACTCCTCCAAGGGATCCTGTCCCAAACTCTGTCTATGCAAAATCTCCTCCTTATAATCTCTACCCTCAAAAGCCGCCAACCCATACTTCGCATTGATCACCTCCGGCGTAAACGGAACCTGAACTCCTCGAACCACAACTACCTTCGTTTCCAAGTCGGTTTCTGAACAATTGGCATAAAACTCCCGAACCAAGGAACTATTGACCGGGGTAGTTGGAATCGTCATCAAAGCGTCCCATTTCCGATCCTTAAGCAACTTAACGAAACCCGGATCGACCTTTGCCTCTAAAGTGGCCCTTTCTATCAACATTGTCCTCGAGAAATAGTGCTTTGTTTATACACATCGTGAGCTCTGGGTTCACGAACCAGCGAGAGTAAGGGCATAGGAGGGTGCGGTTTTGGCTCTCTTTCTAGGTGGAGCAGCCACAGGTTCAACCGGCACATCCTCACCGGGTAGTTTCTATAGTGTCCTCGACCCTGGCGAGACCTCCACCCCTCGAGTCCTGAACATCCGTACCAAAGGCACATCTTCATCGAGTCTCTCGAGTCGAGGTTGGCTCATCCCTTAAGGTTGCCCTAGTTTGGGTGGCTCTAGGCGGTTGCTCTCGAATAATCACACCCCGGTTAGGATCAACCAAGGTAGGAACAATCTCTTTCCGCTTTTTCCCCGCCTCCTAGCCACTTCCTTCCCATGCCTTTTCATGTTGCTTTCTTATGAACCATTTCTAAACTTAGACTAACCAAAACAACCCGATTCACAAAAAGATACCCGTTTAACATCCAAAGCGGGATTTCAAAGCAACACAACCACAACCATAATCAACACCAAACAAACCATCCACCATCCATCACAACACCACATCACCATATGAGCGAAAGAAACAAAAAACCAGAGAAAAAAAAAGAATAAAGATGATATGTAAAGGCAGAGCCGACCCAAGATCGAACTCACAAAAACGTGAATAAAAACTAGAAAAGTTGTTACTAACTTACCAAGTAGGGTGAGTAGATGTTGGTTGATGTGAAAATCAATCAAACAACACCAAAATGGGCTCCAAAATCGAATTTTTCTCTGAAAATTCAATTTGGAATGGGCCTGATTCTCAAAAATATGGTTTGTTGGGGAATTTGGTTATGAAAATCAAAAGAGGGATCAATAGCGGCTGTAGCACTTGGAATCGCTCAAAATGGTTTAGAAATGAAGATTTTAGGCCAAAAGAGGAGAAAAGCGGTTTTGCGATTTGAAAAAGCGAAAAGTGAGGTTCATGCGGTGAGGCGTATATATAGGCGGATCTTTGGGCGCTCGTCCAACTCGGTGGGCGGGCGTCCACTAAAAATCGAATGAAGCTGGGCGGGGCGTCCGGTTAGTAAACGCTTCGGCCAGGAGTTTAAATCACATCTGAGTTGGAGGAAAATATCAGGCGGGCATCGGCGTAGTGGGCGTTAAATCTAAGGATTTGTCATAAGCGGACGGGCGTCCGTTTATGCAGACGAAGCGTCGGCCAGGCAAAATGCAAAAATCATAAAATTCCATACAACCCAAATTTAAAAGTACATCTCTTATTAAACTTAATTAAAATTTCAAAAATACACCTTAAATCAAATAAAGTACATAAAATTCCTAGAACATAAATAAAAACAAATAGAAAAAGCAGTTGGGTTGCCTCCCACGAAGCGCTTTGTTTCGTCGTTTGCTCGACGAAACAAACCTAACTAACGCTAGTGCTGCATAAATCTCGTCCCAATCCACCAAGCGGATGAGGCAGCCGAAGCATATCAATAGCGGGAGGAAATCATAGTCGTCTTATGCGCCCCGGTCATCTCCAGGCTACCTCTAAACCTCTAAAATGTGAATCACAGAGTACCCAGCTAGATCATCGGCATAGGGTCATTTAGGATCGTATATGGGCGTCTGTTGCTTCTGTAGCTCCTCATTGGTGAAGTCACTACCTCCCGAGCAGCGAGGGACAATGAGAACATAGGTGATGGTCTTAAATGCGGGTACTAAGCTCAAAATCTACGTGCAAGACTATAGTGCCTCTGGTCCATCGACTCACATAATCGGTGGGATCCGACTAATGATGGGAACTCCTCGGGAAGAACTCCGTAATCCATATCTAAAAAGCACACTAAGCGTGATATAAAATACAAAAACTTAATCAACTACAACTTAATTAAACTAAAACTTAAATAAATAAAACACTAACATCTAATCAAAATTTAACTAATAAAATAAGGGATATCTAGGATGCCTCTAGTAGCGCTTTTTAGTTAATGTCGTTTAGCTCGACACCATTTAAAACTTAGCTGGATCGGGCCATTTGACTTTACGCGACCCACTATCTCGTGTAAGCTCGATCGATGGTGTGGTTGCGAAGCGACATCTCACATGGGGTGAAATCTTTAATAACTTTCCAAATCGGCAGGCTTCCCCGTGGGTGATCTCTTCATTCTCTGAGCCCTCATTGGCGCTTCAACCGGCGCTCCTCTCCAATTCTTCCATATCCCAACTACCGGCTAGAACTTCTTGGAAGGACCACTACTGACCATCCTCTCTGAAAGCAGGTTGAGTGAAGACTAAGTCGAATTCTTCGACTTCCGTAGCACCACACCCAAGGATGTCGAGGCAGCGGACATTCAAGGTCTCTCTTTAGGTTCACCAATATAGTGCTTACACCTCTGGCCATTCACTCAAAGCGGGTCACCACTATAACCACGAAGTTCTAGACGCCTCCGGGAATGATTTGGAGAATCTCGAAAGGGCCGGACCAGCGTGTCCTCAACTTTCCGAAACAAATGTAGCCTAGAATTGTATAGAAGAACTTGTTCGCCGACTTGAAATTCTCTCTTCTTAATCTTAACATCGTGGAGTAGCTTCATCTTATCTTTTTACTAATCCTAGCACTTTCATAGGCACGGAGTGCGAATTAAATCTAGCTCATATAGCTACTGCGATCGATGTTTCCCACAAGATTGGGAATCAAAGTTCAAAAACTTTGTAGCCCAATAAGCTCTCTCTTCTAATTCGACGAGCGAGATGACATGGTTTCCGTAGACCATTTGATATGGAGATGTACCCATAGGAGTTTTATAAGCGATTCTATATGCCCAAAGTCGTCATCAACTTCAAACTCCGATCTTTCCTATGGCTTTGTTTACCGTCTTCTCGAGGATTTTCTTGATACTTTGGTTGCTTCTCTCAACGACCACTAGTCATCGGATGATATGGTGTGCCGTTTTATGGCGAACACCATACTTTTCAAGAACTTTCTCTGAAGTCGGTTGCGAGAAGTCGTCCCCTTCATCAGATCAAGGCCGCGGACATCCAAACCTCACGAAGATATTCTTTTGAAATTTCATTACCGTCTTATGATCATTGTGAGGAGTGGCTTGAGCCTCCACCCATTTAGACACATAGTCTACACAGACTAAGATGTATTTATTACCGCATGAGATGATGGGAATGGTCCCATAAAATCGATACCCCATACATCAAAGACTTCGCATTCTAGGATGGGTTTCAAAGCATGTCAAAGCGCCTTGTCAGTGCGGTTCTTTGGCACCTATCACAAGCTTTCTGAAAAAGCTTACGTATCTTTAAAGATCGTAGGCCAATAGAAACCGGATTGAAAGATCTTAGCAGCGGTTTTCCACGGACCAAAGTGACCTCCGGTGGGTCCACTTTGTAGCCTTTGCTCAATGATATCACGTTGCTCAGTTAGGGAACACATCTTCTAAGCAAACCATCTTTCTGAGATCTTAAAAGATAAGGTTCATCCCAAACGAAATATTTCAAATCGAGAGAAGAACTTTTTCTTCTCCTGATAAGACATCTCTGGATCGAGATAACAGCCATGAAGGTAGTTTACAATGGAAGAATACCATGGAACATCAGGAGGACAACCGTCTATCAACATAATGTTCTCTAGAGGAAAGTAAAGATCTATATCATATGGATCATCCTTTTCCTCACTTAACATTCTAGAAACATGATCAGCCACTACATTTTCACTGCCCTTTTTGTCCTTAATTTGAACGTCAAACTCTTGTAGGGTCAATATCCAACGTAGTAAGCGCGGTTTAGCCTCTTTCTTAGTCATCAGATAGCGCAAAGCAGCGTGATCAGTCCACACGATCACTTGAGCTCCCAACAAGTAACTACGAAACTTGTCCATAGCAAAGACTACGGCCGATGGTTCCTTTTGATAGTAGTATAGTTAACTTGAGAGGGTTCAATGTGTGGTGGCATAATAGATAGGCGGAACTTCCCTTGATCTTTTGCCTAGAAACGGCACCAATAGCATAGTTTGATCGTCGCACATAAGCTCAAGCGGTAGGTTCGATCGGGCGAAATAAAATTGGGCGGATATCAAGCGATCCTTAAGCTCCTCAAGCGCTTGCTTGCGACTCTCATCAAAATTAAACTCAACGTCTTCCTTTAGTAAAGTGGACGAGGGCTTGGCTATCTTGGAGAAGTCTTGAATGAACCTTACAGTAAAAGCCGACATGTCCAAGAAAGCCTCTCACCAGCACACATTTTTAGGATAGCTCATCTTCTCGATAGCTTCCACTTTTGCCACTGTCAACTTCATACCTTTGGTTTTGAGATCTTGTGGCCAGAACTATTCCTTCATCTACCATGAAATGGCATTTTCCCAATTAAGTACTAAGTTCTTTTCCACACATCTGGATAACACTTGATCAAGATTGTCAAGGCAATCATCAAAATGCGACCAAAAACGAAAAATCGTCCATAAAAATCTCCATACACTTTTCTACAAGCCCGTCAAAGATAGCTAGCATACATCATTGAAATGTAGGCGGGGCATTGCGAGACCGAATGGCATTCGCTGTGGCGAATGTACCATAAGAAGCGGGTAAAGTGGTCTTTTCTTGGTCGATTGGATCAATGGGTATCTGGAAGTATCTGAATATCCATCTAGGAAAGCGATAGAATCGTGTCCCGCCAGGCGCTCGAGCATCTGGTCAATGAATGGAAGGGAAAGTGATCTTTCATGGTTACCTCATTGAGCTTCCGATAATCGATCTGAGACTCTGTAACGGTGACAAGTCTCAATGCTATCTCCTCTCCCTTCTCATTCTTCTCAATTGTAATTCCACCTTTCTTGGGAACTACTTGAGTCGGAAACCCATTCACTATCCGCGATGGCATAAATGATTCCCGTGTCCGAAGTTTGATGATTTCCTTTTTAACGACTTCTTGCATATGAGGGTTGAGCCTTCTGCAGGGCTGTCGACACACTTTGCACCCTCATTCGTCTTGATCTTGTGCATGCGGATGTCGGAGATATTCCTCGATATCTCCTACTTGCCAACCAAAAGCTTTTTCATTCTTCTTCAAGGCGTTGATCGGTTTCATTTCCTCTATCTGAAAAAGCTTGGCGGATATGATTAATGGAAGCTTGTCGCCTTCTCTTAAAAACACATACTTAAGATGTTTAGGTAGCGGCTTCAACACCAAATCCGTGGGGGTCTTCTAGACTTGACTTGAGATCTCCACTTTTCAACTCAATATCATTGAGTTTACTACGTAGTCCCATTTGCCAAAGCTTCTCCTTCCAACAATTCTTCCTCAAAATCAGTTTGCTAGTTGATCCAGATTCACCACACCATGAGTATTGATTATCAACCAATCGCTCATATTCCGCTTCTACGACCATGACTTGCTTATCCATATAGTCGGTGAAATCATCCGTCATATAATCAATGGAAAAGCCGGTTGGAGGGCAGAGAGGTACTTGAATGGACTTTAAGACATTGTAACTCACCTCTTGATCACCAACTCGGATAGTCACTTGCCCACCATCGCAATCGATGAGGGCTCTGGCTATAGATAAGAAAGGTCTTCAAGAATCAAGGGGCGTTTTAGTCTTTCTCTATATCTAAAACATACCAATCAAGCTGGAAAGGTAAATCTATCAATCCCGAACCAAAAGCGTCTTTCCGGGATCCACGAGGCTTTCTTAGAAGATCTATCCATGGTTGTAAACTCATAGTAGTGGGTTCTAGAAGGCTTTGTAAACCGAGTTGTTTGCATCTGAGACATTGGCATAAGGCTTATAGAGGCACCTAGATCACACAAAGAATTTGGGAAGACTAGACCTCCCATTAATCTGTAAAATCAAATTTGCCGAGTCACCTCTTTTGATTGGTAAGTTTTAATAATTAATCATGGAACAATCCTCACCAATCTGCCTTTCCATGCTGCTAATTTCCTTTTTGAAGACACAACATCCTTGATAAATTTTGTATACTTAGGCATCTCGACTAAGACATCCGATAATGGAAGATTCACACGAGTATTTTTCAAAAGGTTTAGCACCTTTTCATACTTCTTATCCTCAATCAAGGGAATGTTGCTCTTTCTCGGTGGAAATGGAAGTTTCTTAAGGTCATCCTCGGAGAAAACCTTCTTTGAGGATGCCTTGCGACTCTGTCTTCGAGATCCTTCCAGCGAACAGACTTTTGATTTCTTAGTAGTCGGGAGGATCGGCCTCCTACTTTTCGCTTGCTTTTTCATTCCTCGAGGATCAACCACTTGAGGATCACCAAATCTTCACCTCTCGAGGATCGGCCACTGAGTTTTCTCTTGCGATTGAGGAGTGTAGGTGCTCGGCTTCCCTCTGCCTTATCAATGGCATGAGGGCTAGTGGTTTCCACGATGGGAAGGACCACTAACTTGAGTACCACTTCTCAGATTCATTGCACTGGCCTCCTCTTTACCGTATTGAATTGATGGCACAAGGTCAGTACACGGGCCTTTGTTCAAGTCGGCTTGAGCAACTTGACCACCCTTTGGATTCTTCTCGGTGGCCCAGGCGGTTTGCCACAAGTCTAAAAGCTAATTGTTCAGCAAGTTGCCCAATTTGTCTTTCAAGATTCTTCATTGATCTACTTTGCTCCTCCAACTTGGCTTCAAGATTGTTAGATTGGGAAGAGCTTTGAGAGTTTTGGAAATTTGAAGAATAGGGCTGGCTGGGCCGACTTTGAAATTGAGAGTTTGGATTGGAAGGCCAACTTTGATTGAATTTTTGCGTAGGATTGGAAAAATTCGAGTTTTGATTCTGATTAAACCCAGGGTTTCTGTTGAAATTCTGATTCGAATTAAAATTCGAATTAGGATTGAAATTTGAAGATGGATTAAACCCTTGGTTTTGAAAATTGCCCTGGCCAGGAAACTGATTGAACCTTTGATTGTTCTGGCCATAGAATGCATTCACTTCCGCATTCTGTCCGTTCATAGAGGCGAAATTTAGAAGTGTGCCCCACCTCGTCTGGTTCGGCATGTGACTTGATTGCCTTGTCCATAATCATGAACAGCATTCACTTGATAAGGTGCAGGGGGAATAAATTGACACTGGCCATTCATATGGCGGTCGGCGGCAATTTTATGTCTGAACACGAGAGTTACGTGGAAAATGAGAAGTTTGATTTATCGGTTTGGAACTTGAGATGTTGCCATCACAGCCTGCGGCATGGCGATCAAACTTTGCCGCGTTAACTTCCTCAACAGCTTCGGAGGAGGAGGTGCTTGAATTGCACGATAAGAAGGGGCATAGTTATACTTTGCAATATCCTCAAGCAGTGCCCATCCCTCTTCCGGTGTTTTCTTGAAATGCCCCACGGAAGAGCTATTGACCATGCCTTTTGTAAGCTCGGTCAATCCAGCGAAGAATGTATTGACTTGCCTTTCCGGTGGCAAACCATGGTGAGGGCACTTTCTAAGAAGAGACTTGAATCTCTTCCAACATTCGAAGAAAGATTCATTCTCTTTACGATAGAATGTGAAAATGTCATTTAAGCAACGGGCCGTCTTTGAAGGTGGAAAATATTGACTCAAGAACTCCTTTTGAGTTACGCCAGGTGGTGATAGATTCGGATGGGAGAGAGGTGTACCACTCTTTAGCCTCTCCTTTCAAAGAAAATGGAAATAGTTTAAGTTTGATAGCATCCTCACTTACTCCTTGGATGCGTGTAGTACCGCATATCTCTAAGAATGTTTGTAAGTGGGTATCACGGATTCTCTGATTGATAGCCGTGAAAAATTGATCGTCTTTGCATCATCTGGATAAGTCCTGGCCCGGCTCAAAGGTTTGTGCGATGTGGTTGGAATAACAATAGCGGGTTGACTTTGACCGCTGGCATGGCGTAGTCTGCCAGCGTCGTCTATTATCGGCGGCCATTATCACAAAATCGGTGATTTCTCTAGCTAGTTGTTCTTCAAGATCTCGCTCGGCTCATGCGCGAACCGCGAGAATGGAAATTCCGCTGTTTGGCGGACTACGGTTCGCTTCGGGTCGGGGTGTATAATAACGGTCCTTTTGACTCGAGTTTGCATAAACGGACCAAAAACAAGTGGAGCGAAACCTAAAAGCTAAGAAAGTAAAAGCCTAAACTAAAATTAAAAGCCTAAAGAAAAGAATGGGAAAGAAGAAAAGAAACAATAGTGTTGAAGAAAACAGGGACCAGACGGACGTCAAAAGTTTGGGCGGGCGTCGGATGAAAATTGAGATCGACGGGCGTTTAGTGGTCAAGCGCTCGTCTGAAAAGCGAGAATACTTGAGCGGGCGTCCAAATCTTATGGGCGCTCGTCTAAGTGAATAAAAACAATACAATTGATAATTTTCCGGTGGACGGGCGTCCAATATCCAGGCGCCCGTTTGGTAGCGAGAAAACTAGAAACGAAAAGTGAAATTTGCGAGAGAAAAAAAGAAAGGTAAGATAGAGCGATAGAAAAAGCGAAAGGCAGAAAGATCTAATCTCCAAGAAACTACTAAGGGAAAGGCTTAAACCCTAATTATCTACTTAACAACTACCTAAAACAATTATCAACTAAAAGCAGAATTTAAAACAAAACTAAAGCGAGGAAAACAAAGCGAAAAAAGAAAAACAAAAACTAGACAACCGTCCGGTTCCCCGACAACGGCGCCAAAAACTTGTCCCGAATTTTATTAACACAAAACAAACAAGTAATAATCCGGTTAACCTCAAGTGCAAGGATCGTAGTATAGAGGCTAATGCCGGGTCGATCTTACGGGGAACTAAACGATTGTGATTCTAGCTTTTTGTCTAACCTAAATTATGTCACGAAACTACTCTAAACAGGGAATAAAACCAAACTAAACAGAAGATAAAACTAGACAGAGGATATAATCCAAAGCTAGGAAGGATACGGGCTGCGAACCAAATTAAACTAACTAAACTAAGATGCAAGTAAAAGTAAACGACTAAACAAATTCAAGTTTTAAGGATTTAAATCAAGTTTATAACGGACAAACGAGGATTGATCCACCTATCCAACAAGCATTGATTCCCTTTCTCGATTATATTGTGGTTCTTATCTAGGTTGTGATTCACCTTATCTAAACATGAACCTAATTCCTTAGAAAGTTCATCTATTAATCTATTATCTTCCGATGTAAGATTAACGCGTTTTCTAACCAAAGGTGCAAACTTTACGTTTATAATCTAGCAATTAAACCTATTAACTTCCGTTATGATAGATTCGAATTACTATTCTTATTCATGATGATCTAGGGTTTATTAAGATTTCCATCAACAATAAACAATCACACATGCGAGATCTTCCGATATAAAAGCAATTAAACGTAATAAACATGAATAAGAAACAACCTTTAAATAAAAACTCACAGTTTAACCGAAGAAAACGAAATCAACAATCGTTGGATGGCTTCACAATACTCGTTTGATGAAGCTTTTAGCCTCTGAACATCCTCGACAACTTTCGAATGTGTATAAATAGTTCATAAAAAGTAACTAGTTTAATCTAGATCTATAGTGCATAAAAGCTGGAATAAAAGGAGAAAAATGCAGCCTAAAGCCGCCCCTAGGTTTAGGGTTTTGAATAATGAGTGTATGGTATATTTTGTGTGGAGAAAACGACCGACTATATATAGATTTTAAAGTCGGTTTCGACAAAATCGGCTACGGACGCCCGTGCACGGATCTTTGAGCGCCCGTCCATTCTTCATATGAACTTCAAATCGGGCGAGTCATGATCAAGCGCTCGTTCGACCGTCCACCTCGTCGTCCCAAACTTCCTCGAATCAACTTTCCATCTCTGGGCGGGACACAATTTAACAAACGCCGTCCAATATGGTAATTCGATTTCTTGATCCTTGATCTCTTGATCTCTCTTTTGATTTCTTGATCTCTATCTCTTTTCATCTTGTCAATGCCTTCTCTATCTCTTTTAATCATCAATTTAGCCTTGAAAAATGCATCTACATCATATAAAAACACCACTAAATGTAATATCGCTCAAATAATCGTAAAAACATAATTAAAGCACATAAATCAACCTATTTTGCAATTAACTCTTTTGAAATATCATTTACTCAATATATTCATTAAACACATGCTTCTTATGCAATTCAGTATGAATACGGGGAAAAATATCATAGAATATAGCATTATAAATCGTATAAAATCACCCTTAACAATCACAATATTGCCTTGTGTTGTGCCCTCATTTTGGTAAGTTTGATTAATTTTCCTAATTATCCTTATTATGTGTTATTTATATTCTATCTCGTGTACTAACACTTTTCTCGAGCATTTCTTGCAGGTACACTAGTCACATCGTAGATGATTAAATTATAGCTCTATGATACGATGTGCATAATAAAAAAGAAAGCACTGAAAATCCCTTGGTCAAAACAATCCCCTCATACTCAACTCATATCTCTCAAAGTGCAAGTCTAGTGCAAGTCAAAGCTTCAAGGAGAAGTCTGTTGCCTGAGTTTTGAAGAGTAGATTAGGATTTGTTAGTGACTGTTTGAGTGATTTTTGAGTGTCATTTGTGAGGTATCAAACATGTGGTGAGAATAGTCTTTGTACTCTTACACTTAAGTTTTTCAACTTGTATAAGTGAGGAAGAGAGTGCTCTGTATCTATTCTGCATTGCTGTTTGGAGTTCATCAAGTCAAAGAGGGCTGCTTCTAGCTTGGTGGTTCAACACACACAACCTTATGTGTTGAGTAGAGTGCTGAAGGATTGTGCTTGGAGGGCTCTGGTCTGCACTTCATCTTTGCCATCCGAGTGTAGGTTCTGGTGGCGTAAACATATGTATTGTGTTTGTTACCGTAGAGATTTATAGTATAGCTTTAGTGTTATACTCGAATCTTGACCTTGAGTGTTCTTTCTGAGCTTGGCTTAGATTCAACACTTGGTTGATTCTAGAGTAAAACATTCTTGACTGATTGTTTTGCTTGGATTGTTTTGTTTTGTTTTGTTTTGTAACACCTTAGGACTTGCATTCTAGTTAAATAACTAAAATCTGCTAAGTGTTCTCTCACCTAAATAACACAACACTTAGGTAATTTCCTGCATGCTAGTTAACAACCTAACCTGATCTAAAACAAGTTTTTTTGTAATCCTGTTAGGTGCAACTTAGATCACTTAGATAACTGGGATAACTTAGTTTTTCTTTATAATTAGATAGTCTTCCGTCTATGTAATTAACTAAAAACTAGGTTGAAACTCCGAAATTATCTTAAGTCAAAAAAGTAGTCATAAACCGGTAATTACTCTATTCACCCCCCCCCCCTCTAGAGTAATTTAGTGCACGTAACGATCCAACACCTTGTTCCTTAAAGAAAAACATAGAGGAATCAGCTCTACTGCATAGAAAGTTTAGTTGTAGAAGGCACTGTGATAGCCTATCAACCCAGGCCCTTGGGGCTTGTTTAGGCCCATAAAGGAACCTTTGCAGTAAGCACACATGATCTGGCCTTGCTGGATCTTGAAATCCTGGTTGTTGTTCCATGTAAACCACCTATCTAAGTTTCCCATGTAAGAAGCATTTTTTACATCTAACTGCCTCATTGTCCATCCATGGGATACTGCCAAAGAAAGTATCAGTCTGATTGTGGTTGGTTTGATCACAGGACTGAAAGTTTCTTCAAAGTCTACCCAGGCTGCTGATGTTGAAATAGTGTCCTAAACCCAATCGGGTTGGACCAGATCCGACCGGGTCAGATCATTTCTACTATTTCTTTATGTTTATACATATATTAAATGGCTTTTTGTTATTATATATTTGTTTTTTAACGAAACAATTATGATATTGTATATATAATAACGTCCTTAGTGTCAAACTATGAAAGAGAAATCATAATAGTGATTATGGTTGATGAGATCTCGACTCACTTTAAAAGGTTTGATACTTAAATGTCTATAGTCGTATGTGCTATTAAATGGGACATTAATAGTACCCGACTAGCACGTATTAGATGTCTTCTATCTTATTGAAGGTAGGGATAGATCTCCTCTACCAAAGTGTAGGGACACTTGGAGACGTGTATTAGAGAATGCGTACGTTAGACTGACTGACTTACTTTATTAAGTGTCTCACTGTGTGGCAGTTGTGTAATTATCCTAAGACCGGAGTCTTCATTACATCACGGTGTGGATTGTCATACTTTGACACTATTGAGGTTTCCCCTAGCCATGGGGCGATCATGCGGTAGTGATTGGGTATGATACTGAAGCATGCGTAGGATTCATGTTGTCCGTCCGGAAATCACGTATCCTATGAATAGGAGTAAATATCCGAAAGAGCCTTCTTATAAGGAATGTCTAGCTCCCGTGAATCTTTGCAAAGTGGAAGTAAATGAGTTACTTCGAGAGAGCATGATATCCAGATTATAAGATACAATCGTTAAGGTATTGACACTCGAGATACAACCATATGGATATTGTAACAGCAATAGGATTCTATTTACACGGTAACCGTTTCACATGAAAGGTAGTAGTCATTGCATTTGACTCTTCTAATAATTGGGGATCACGTGTTGCTAGACGCTATTTCGTGATCGTTAGATATGAAGGGTACTTTAGTAAATGCAATTTGTGTCTACGGCCAACATATTCGGAAGCCTATCGGGTCACACACATAAGAATATCTAGCCAGATTAAAATGCGGTTATAGTGATAACCAAATAAGGAAAGTTTTATCTCGACTATAAAGTGTTATAGAGATAAATTAATATGGTGGTATTTATTTATTATGAATAAATATAATACAAGATATTAATTATATTGATTAATTAACTATACATATTATATGTATGGGTCAAATTATTTGTATATATGATATACATGTATTTTGCGAATTAGTTAATCATAGTATTTTATTAATCATATTGACTAATTATATATACATATATATATATATATATATATATATATATATATATATATATATATATATATATATATATATATATATATATATATTTATGTGTATATTGATACATATGGATTTTGCAAATTAAATAGTTATGGTATGTATTAATATGTATAGATTTGCACACATGTGTAAATTGATTTATGGTAATACATTAGAATATCTATTTTCTTTATTTTATTAGTAGAAGGTTTTCTTTCTCTCCACTCCACACAGGAAGCTTCTCCTAATCCGATTGGGACTACATTGGGGCGCCACCTTCATTATAAATAGGAGGTGAGTGTCAAGCTCTTTTGTATCATCACAATTAGAAGAGTTCTAATTTACTAGAAAAATTGAGAGCTTCCCAAAGAGAGTTTTTGAGAGAGAGAAAAGGTCGGTCTAGCAACCGTGTTTTTCAAGTAGAAATCCATTGGTGGATTCCGGCGGGTTGTTCGTGTGGACTAGCGGTAGGCCGAACACTTGGGCGGCTTCGTGCAGTAACTACAACCGTAGACAAGCGACGATCTAGTTTAGATCATCCAAGGTATCTTCCTAGTCTACTTATTTTATGCTTGTTGCTTAAACGAAGGCGATTCTGGTTAAAAGGAAATTAATTTAAATTCCGATGCGTCCTGCGTAGATTTCCTAACAGCTGAGTGTAGCCCTATGCAACCAGCCTTGCTTTATATCTTTCAAGACTTCCATCCTCTTTTGTCTTCACTCTAAACACCTATTTTGACCCTACTACTTTGGTTCTGACAGGTCTAGGCACCAAAATCCAAGTCTCATTTTCTTTAAGGGCAGTTAACTCTTCTTCCATTGCCTGAACCCATTGGGGCTGCTTTAAAGTTGCCTTGATGGTTTTAGGTTTAGGTATAATGCCATGATCAGCTGCTTCTAGGGCATAATCTTGCAGATAAGTGGGCGATCTTCTATCTCTTACTGGTCTGGTGTGTTGAGGTGCCTGTGGTTCCTCTTGGACACCTGGTTCTGTAGGATCTGCTATTTCTGGAACAACCTGTTCTACTGGAATTGGATCTTCTTCAATTTCAGATGTATCTGAGGTTCCTTCCTCATTGAATTGCTCATGTTCAGTGTTATACACTCAATGTTCTAAAACTCGCTAGGCGACCTCGGTACGCTACAGGGGCGCCTAGGGCCTAGGGCGCCTAGGCGGTTTTAGGGTTTTAAGGGAGTTTTAAGGGTTTTAAGGGGGATTTAGGGTTTTTACAGGGTGTTTTAGGGTTTTATGGGAGGTTTTAGGGTTTTTACGGGGGGTTTTAGGGTTTTTACGAGGGGGGTTTAGGGTTTTAAGGGAGGTTTTAGGGTTTTATGCCTCTTTCTTGTCTAAACACTTGGGAAACCTTGATGTTTGCCCAGATGGAACCCTAATAGCCTAGAAGGGCCTAAGAGCGCCTAGAAGGTCCTAGGAGCGCCTAGGAGGGCCTAGGAGCGCCTAGAAGGGCCTAGGAGCGCCTAGAAGGATCCAGGAGCGCCCAGAAAATCGCCCAGCACACTTGGGCGCCCAGAAAATCGCCTAGAGCCAAGTCGAGGACGCCCGGGGATCGTCCAGGGCCTAGGCGGCGCCTAGGCGATCGCCCAGGGCGATTTTTAGAACACTGTATACACTAGATCTGTTATGGTACAACAATCAAAAGGTTGTGGATGAAGTACTGATTCATCTGTAGGACCAGTTGTGGGAGTATTATTCTGTGGTGTCTGGTGCCATTCATCCACTGCAGGATAATTAATGAGTTTTGATGTGACTTCTACTACCTACACTGGTGAAGGTTTAAAAGGAAAGACATTCTCATTAAATACATGTCTAGAAAGATATACTCTTTTTGTTTGAGGATCTAGACACCTGTAACCCTTGTGGATGGGACTATATCCCAAGAATACACAAGGCACACTCCTTTTAGAAAACTTTGACTGATCATAGTGCCTTAAGGTAGGAAAACATTGACAACCAAACTCCCTTAGTCCTATATAATTTGGATTTCTGTTAGTTTCCAACTTTTGCCCATTTGGCAACTAGCACAAACCCTAGATTGCTGAAACCAATTACGAACATCAATAAGAGAGTCTTTATTCAAAACAAAAATTAATTTTGCATGAGGGTGTCCAAGTCTCTCATGCCAAACAGCAACAGGTGCCTTTCCCAACTTCACAGCACTTAAAGCTTGTTCCAGTCCATCATCTACTGCATATAGTCTCCCTTTTTTATGTCCCTGGCAATGATCTGCTGACTTTGATCCTTGATCACAAAACCAGAGTCAGTGAACTCAAAAACACAGTTGTTATCAAATGCAAATTTGCCAACAGACACTAAATTCTTGGTTAAGGAAGGGACAACTAATACATCTTTAAGCTTTAAATTTCCAACATATGCATCTCATTTGTGAGTTATATCCAAAAGAGTTCCATTTCCCATATAAATTTTATCATTACTAGAATATTTTCTTTATGTGTAGAGGGTACCTTCATCATGTGTCATATGAGTAGTGGGACCAGTATCTTCATAGAAGGCTTGATCATGATTATCAGTGATATTTATGGCTGCCAATGCCTTGGGAACCTCTTATGATTGGTAGGTGTAGTCAAATATGTACCAACACTCCAATGCTATATGATTGAATCTGCCACAAATTTGACATGTCATTGATAGCAAAATACTTAACCGCTAACTTTCACCGACAGAGTATCGGGTCAACGGGAGTATAGTGGTCACAAGGTCGAATCCACGAGGAGTAAGTCCAAGTACCAAAGCTGACGTGTAACTTGGTTCAGGTCAATCAAAGGTGGAAAGGTCTTATACTACTATAGAAATAAACAATTATACGAACGGTGTTTAACTAGGGATTAACGGGTATAGCCGAACTATGATCCCACGAGCTACTTTTACCCCTTAGGAAGAACTTAACAGGGAGCGTGTCTTAACCGTCCTACCTATCCAAAATATTTTAACGACAACCACGGGTGCCAACTCCTAATTCTCGTGACTAGACTGAACAACTCGATCTAATCACCCTATGTGAAGCTAACCGACTCTCCCTTTAGAAAACCGATTATCCTAACATGTTTAAGGTCTAGAGTTGCTCGAACAACGATGACAAACCTCTATATTGGAAACGATCCTAACAACTAGGCCGAATCTACGCAACGATCCCAAAACCCCTTTTCACACATCTCACCGCAAAATACATCTATAAGTTCGATGTGTGTGCCAGTGAACTAGGTGATCAATCTGATTCAAAGATGTTATAATAAGTTTTAGGACGTGGATTAATCGTTAAAACATTCAATTACGCACTACACATCTCCCTATCTCATCCCCTTATGGTTTTCACTCGCTTTCACATAATTCTACTACACAACTAATTAGCATCATACTAATAAACAAAATAAGAATGGGAATCATGCTAGAAATAATAAAAGGAGAATAATTCATTACCATATAATCGAAGAAAATCTGATCCAAAATAAGTACGAAGAAATAATCCACCAAAAAGTCGAATCTTTGATCTTGAAACGGAAATCTAAGCTATAGAAAGTGTTTAGAATCAAAGAATATAAACTGAGGAATCAACGGATCAAAGGTCGATCAATCTACACTAAAACCACACCAAGATCGCCCAAAAAGTGTATAAAGTCGGCCAGCTCTCCCAAAGTGCTGAATGAGCTGCGTATTTATAGTGTAGGGCTGAATTTTCCTGCTGTCGAGAGAAAACGCCCGTTTGCCTGGATATCTGACTCTTGATTATGGCTTGTTCTTCAGTGAACCAGCGTTTGGTTTCGTCTAAACGCTAGTTCATGGATCATTCCTTGAGGGCAAACACCCGTTTGGATTGTCTTGAACGCCCGTTTGCTGAATATGAGCTCAATATTCGAGCTGAACCCATCCAAATGCTAGTTTAGGGGTAATTTGAACGCTCGCCTGTCTTATAAGACATCTTTCAGTATCAACTGCTAACTTGATAAACTCTCGTTTGAGTAGAGCAAACGCCCGTTTGCCTTGATTTCACTCCAAACTTGATTTTTCTCCACTTTCATGCTACTTTCGTGCCACGACCATGTTTCTCACTCCAAAACATCGCCTTCCAGGTACTCGAGTCACCTAAGTCCTGAAATAACATATATACACAAACACCACGCGTAATTTTGTAGGGCAAAAGTGCTCGGAAAAGAAGTAAATATCATCAAAAAGGCGGAATTTACTATCGATGTGAAAGTTTAACTCCCCGTGCGTATAACTCTCGATATTACTCTCGAAATGGTCTATATCTACCCGGAACATGCCAATAAAGTGATAAACGGGGGCTAGATCACATACAAAAGTGCAGTGAAGTTGACTCCCATCAGTCATCTTGGGAGCAGAGTTGTTTGGTTGCCTATTAGGTTTGAGCTCAGTTCCCTTTGCACCATTCTCCTGCTGTTGTTTGGATTCTGCTTCTATAGGTCTTCGTGTTGGTACAAAGCCACGGCCTCTTGAATTAAAACCACGACCTCCTCCTCTTCTGCCTCTTCCTCTACCTCTTTGAGTGAGATTGGCTTCGGTTTGATCTGCTATATGTTTTTGATCAATCTGCTGAGCCTTAATTGTTTGGTCATAACCCTGTAAAGCTATGATCAATTGACTGAAAGAATGGTAAAGAGGTTTTGTAAGCATTGCAGTCCTGAAATTCATATATTCATTTCCAAGGCCATGTGAGAACTGAAATACCTTGTCCAGATCGGACACATGTGTCTTTATAGCAGCTAAATTATCACAGATTGCTTTGAATTCTTTCAAGTATTCTTCAACATATTTATTTACTTTTTTGAGTTCCATTAATAGGTTCTTTAGGTTACCTTCCATCTTCGCTGTGTGTGGTAAGAGTTGATCATCTAGGGCTTTCCAGATCTGATGAGATGTGGCCTCCTCTTCATAGATCATACTCACAATCTCCTCCTTCATGGTCCCTAATAACCATGATACCAGCAGTCCATCATTGACAGTCCAGACAGAGAAATCTAGGTTGTCAATGTCTTCTCCAGCTGCATTTTTGGACTTTTCCACAGGCTTTTCCGATGATGTAATGTGGTGGTGAATACCAAGACTTTTGATCAAAGGGATGGGAACGCCATAATAAATAGTTGTGAGATTGAGTTTAATTGAAATAAGACTTGAGTATTGGTGAAATTGCTGAATCGTGAGAGCTGGTTCTTTTGCCATTGAGAAGAAGAAGCTATTCACGATATCAAGGCCTTGATACCATAAAGAAATTAATAAAAGGAAGAAATTTGTATTTTACTCAATGCTTGAAAAAAACAATGAAATGGTCTGCTGTATTTATACATATACGCAACCTCTTTTGATAAACACAATAAAGATAAATAATAAATATAAAAGATATTTAAAGGACATTTATCAGAAAATCATATTTGGGGATAATCATTGTGAAACCCTAATCTGGTGTCGTTGTCTCCTAGGACTTCTCCTTCGAAGGTGCTCCGGTTGCATTATGAAGAGTCATGGCTGCTACAGCTTCACTCATCAGATAAGTCTTCTCCTCTCCTTCTTTATCTTCGATTAGGACTTTTTCTGATAAAGTTTGAACTGTTTTTGAATCTTCTGAGTGTTTATCTTCTTCAAAAATGACACTAATTTTTATGTATTGACCAATTGCTTTTATGTTTTGACCCATTTTTTTTAACAGCAAAAGAGCATTTAATAAAAATATCCAGCAAGGTGCTAGAGAGTGTACATAAGGTACACAATGCAGGCCGAATCAAAAACCAGTAATACTCCAAACCAGTCGAACACAAAATAGTAGGTACACAAAATCCCCATCCCCAGTACTGTAACAAAACGACAAGCCAAAATACTATTAAGCCAAAGAATGCCTTCTCCCATCCTCCCAATCGATAGTGATGTTCTTCATCCTTCCGGTTATCAAAGTGAAGCAGCAAGTTTGAATAAAAGGGAATGAATATACACACAAAATTGAATAGAATTGAATATACAGACAAAAAAATGATAAATTCCTAACCCCATAGAAAAAATTCTGGAGACACCCCTGATCGTAAGTATGGTGTTGTGGCTATGTGAAATTAGGTGTGAAATATGTTTTTGATTTATGCTTGCAGGAGGATGTCTGCCTATTTCTTTCTATCTTGTAACAACACACTATCTTGTATCTTGTTAGATATATATTACTCCCTGCGTCCAAATATGTATGTCACTGTTGGATTTTTTTTCTTCACAGATTAAGAAATACGATGAATGTCATAAATTTTACAGAGAGATGACAAAACTGTTTTTCACTTCTCTAAAAAAAAAAAATTGTTTTTCACAATCACAATATGTTCTATGAGTTGTTTCAATAATTAATTTTAGCAGCGTGTAAGAGAGAAAGTATTAGAAAACAATTTGAACAAATAAAAGGATGCATAATTCATTTAATTAAAGGTATTTTAGTCCAATAATATATGAGTTTAATTATCCTTAATAATGTTTAAAAAAAATACAGTGTGGATCAAATGCCAAATATCACATAGGATTATGAAATGACGATTCCAAAAATCGCCGATGATAATCCGGGGTTGTTCTCCTAAAGACAACCTGCAAAAAGCCTTAAGAACACGATAAAATGAGGGGGGTGTTTTGGTGGTGGTTTAGACTGGACTTGAGAAACTGTATCTCAAACTGCCTACGTATCCAATGCCTCTATTGGAATCAAGTCTTCGTAGTTCCTTAGAGATTGTTTATATAGACGAGTGTTATGCCCTAAGGCTGCGTGGGCCTTGTCCTTGTTGGGCCTGGATTTCGTGTTCCCTAAGGAAAAGATAACTGCGATTTAATCTCCTTAATTTTAGGAGATAATTATGGAGATATTGGATTGTCAGAATCAGTGTAGTAAATATGAGGGATTTTTCCCATATTTATCTGATTATCACACACGTGGAAAATACGATTGAGGATCGACTCTGGCCGACTTAGATGGCCTGAGCTGAACCCTTCTGTGTTTGGGCCGACCTACGGAGGTTGGGGAAGATAGCCGAGCTGGGATCAGCACGGATTCTTGTGTGCATAAGAGGTTTGGTCCGAGAGGGGCAGGGGTAGGTTTGATCACAAGTAAAGGCCGACCTGTAGAGGTCGGAGGATGGTGACCGAGTTCATGCAGCTTGGGTACTGGGGGTTCTGGCCCTTGATGGAGGCTTTTCTTTATCTTTATTTATTATTGTACTGATGTGGAGGCGACACGTGGGTAAGGTCAATTTTTGTCATCATCATAAGCCCCCCTAGATCCAGTTGAGCCCTTGAGGTCAGCTCGGATCTGCTTAAGGTTGCTTGGCCACGTTTCTCTAGCCTTGAAGAGTTTATACGCAACTTATTCTGCCAATCTGGAAGAGTTCTGCTATGACTTTGTGGAATGCGAGGCGTTTTAGCCTATCATGGTGGTTGCGCGGTGGCGCTCAAGAACAAGGATGAAGAAAAAGTTGTGTTTGTGATTATGAGCTGAGCCGTAGAAGGCTGCCTACGTACCCTTAACCTGTAAGGGATGAAGCCCAAATTTCGTAGTTCTTCAAAGATGAAAGCCCCTTCTGCTGGGGGTGCTTATTTATTATTTATAGGGCCATGAGTTGGCTGTCACCAGGCTGTTGGACGAGCTGGCAAACTGGGAAGCTGTCGAACCGAGATCGGTCTTAGAGTGCCGAGCTGAAGATCTGGTGAAACGAGAGCCTTTGGCGAGCTGAGAGCTTTGAGGCATGAGAGCGCTGTTTATGAACTTTGTTTCCTAGTTGCATTGGATTTGTTCGCGTTTGAAGGATGGCGGACTGGAGGGGCGAGCGGCGAGCGGGTTGAGCCCCCGGTGCTTTGTATCAAGCTAGCTGCTTGTTACATCATTCCCGTTGCCTTGGATCACGACATGAATCGTGATGGTCCGAGGCGGGCTTGATCGTGCTTGGATTGGTCCGGCCTATTAAGGGGCAGATTGGCTAGGCCGAGGGGCCTATCCGTTTATGGGCTTACGTATGGGCCAGGGTTTGGATCCATGGGTTCTTTCCAGAGCTAGAGGATTTGGACTGATGCGATACATCAATGCCCCCATACTCTTTAAGCTTTTAGATATGTAAACGAGAGTCATGGTGTAAAGTTGTAACGACTTGATACACCGTTTGTTTAGGTGACTTGTTCTAGAGCGATCTACTTAGATAACGTAGCTCATATAGCGTAGTGCACCGGTATTGTGCTTAGGTAGAGACCGGTTTTAAGCGCGTCAGGCTTGAGGGCGTAAGGCCACAATTTTGAGAAGATTTGCTCAAGGGCGAGCTTTAAATACGGTGCCGAACTGGAGTCAGGTGTATGAAGGATTCCCTCGAAGGCATATCAGACTGACCTCTATCGTTAAGTCTATCGGCAAGCAGGGCCAGACCGGACTGAATTCTCGCGTGAAAGTTTAAGAATGAGCAGGGCCAGGCTATTGCTGACTTCTCGTCTTATTAAGCAGACGGGCTATGATGCCTCGTTATTAAACGGACGGTTTTATGGTGCCACTCTATTAAGCAGACTCAATGTGATTTTTTGTTGACATAGGCTTGCTGAGATGAACATGCAAGGCTCAGATAGCCTGTCCTGCAGACTTTATTGAGTTCGACATGTGGAATATGAGACGATCTCTGGGATTACTGCTGTGGAGCTAGCCGAAGTTGGTTTCAAGGCCATTGAATACGCAAGCTTGCTTTTCTTACTCGAGTGTTGTACTTTGATAGAGTTTCTTACTTGCAGGGAACCTGTATTGGCCAGGACATTTTCCCCGGGCTAGGAAAGTCTACTGGAGATTTGAAGAAGATTGCCGACCTGAGGCAAGGTCGGCCTAACCATGGCTACACTTTGGGGTTGATAAGGCCAAGGTTCAGATTGCTGACTTTGTCAGGGACAATCTCCCCCGCAAGGCATTTTATAACTTGGGCATGGGTGCGGTCTATGACAACCGTTTGATGGACTTCCCGGAGGGAGTGTACATTGTGTCCGAGTACTCTTGCCATGTTGTGGCTACTTGTTTCTTGCTTCTTCAGAGCCACCAGAGTCCAACCCCCGGTTCTTAGGTCAGTAGGCTTGTGGACTTGTAGTTTTTTGTTTTGAAATTTTATTTCAAATAAAATTGTCATCTGTACAATTTGATAATAGAAGGAGTATTTCGTTAAGTTCTCGGCCTTAACTCTATTCCGAGTACTTCTTTAAGTACTTGATTTAATCTGCACTTTCGTTAAGTGCTTCGTTAATGGTGAGGTATCTTGCCCTCCAGTATGCCATGCATTAACTTGCAGGTTTGGATGGCATACTAAAGGTTTTGCCATGTTTTTGCTCGGGTCTATCCTGCAGACAACGAAAGCAGCTAAGAGATTTTTTTTATAAACTTCTTGAGTCTGACCTGTGGAGATCAAGTGAGTCCGACCCGTGGACTTTGGTTCGAGTCCGACTTGGGGACCTAATGAGCTTATCCGACAAACTTTGCTGAGTTTGTCCTATGAAGTTGGTCAGGAGGTTTCCCGGAGGTTGGGGGAAGCCTCCAAGGAGTTTAATGTCAATAAGAAGAAGATTGCCGAGTTGAGGCAAACCCAAGGGGGGCTCGGGGGCGTCGCCGAGCTTGAAGACAAGGAGACAAAGGCTTTCCAAGATCAACTTTTGGTCAAAGAGGCGGAGCTGAAGTCCGTGTCGGGCGCATGCCGTGTCCGAGCTCCAAACAAAGTTGTCTGAGCTGGTGAGGTATGTTCTCTATCCCGACGAGTCCGGTCCACGACGAGCGCGTGAAAGACTAAGGCGAGAGTGGACATTGAGTATGTTGGTGCTGTTAGGAAATCTACGCAGGAACGCAGCGGAATTCAAAATTTTATTTCCTATCGACCCAAGATCGACTTCGTTTAAGCAATAAACAAACAAGTAGTAGACGGTGGTTACCTTGGTTGATCTATAAGATCGACGCTTTGACCGCCCAAGGAGAGTAGTTCTGCATAGAGCCGCCCGAGTGTTCGGCCTCTACCGCTAGTCCACATGAACAGCCCGCCGGAATCCCATCATGGATTGCTATTGGAAAACTCCGGTTGCTAGACCGGCCCTTTTCCCCTCTCTCCAACTCTCTATAGGATGCTCTCTATTTTACACAAGAACTATTAGTTCTTGGAATTGTGATGTACAAAAGAGCTTGACACCCACCTCTTATTTATAGTCATAGGTGGCGCCCCAATAGAGTAGAAAGGAAGAAAACCTTTTCCCAATAAAATAAGGAAAATATATTTGATTGATTTATCTCATTTATTATAATATCTTATATTAAATAAATCTAGGATATTGTCAATATCTTATATTGAATATTTCCAAAATATTGTCAATATCTAATATTGACTATCTTTATTTTATTACCATAAATCAATTTACACATGTGTATATATCACAAATATATATTACATATATAAATCTATTAATATATATATTCCACATACATGCGCATGCAGCACCAACTTGCACTATTGCACACACGCATATAAGTATTGTTTATATATATATATATATATATATATATATATATATATATATATATATATATATATATCAATATCTTATATTTATATATTTAGTAATACTATTAATTAAATTGCACAATCCAAGTGTATCATATACATCCCAAAATTGTGCCACCTTTAGCCAATAAATTGGCATCCGAAATATTCTTTAATTAATATAATACTATTAATATCTTGTATTTAATTTATTCATAATAAATAAATACCACCATATTAATTTATCACCATAACCTTTATAGTCGTGAGATAAACTTTCCTTATTTGGTCATCAACTATAACCACATTTTAATTCGACTCGATGTTCATATGTGTGTGACCCGATAGGCTTCCGAATATGTTGGCCGTAGACACAAAGTGCAAATTACGAAAATGCCCTTCATGCCTAACGATCACGGGATAGCGTCACAGCAACACACCGTGACCCCGAATCATCGGAAGAGTCAAATGCAATGACTACTACCTTTCATGTGAAAGCGATTACCGTGTAACTTACAATCCTATCATTTGTAATAATATCCATACGGTCGTACGTCGAGTGTCAAACATTAACGACCGTATCTTATAATCTGGATATCAAGCTCTCTCGAAGTAACTCATTTACTCCCACTTTGTAAAGATTCACGAGAGCTAGACATTCCTTATAAGAAGGCCATTTCGGATATTCAATCCCAATCATAGGATACGCGATTCCCGGACGACCAATCATGTATACTCCGCATGCTTAGTATCATACCCAATCACTACCGCATGATCGCCCCGGGGCTAGGGGAAACCTCAATAGTGTCAAAGCATGACAATCCACACCGTGATGCCATGAAGACTCCAGTCAAAGGATAATTACACAACCGCCACATAGTGTGACACTTATCCGTGTAAGTGGGTCGATCTAACGTCGCATTCTCTAATACACGCCCACGCACGGTCAAGTGTCTCTACACTTCGATAGACGAGATCTATCCTCATCCCAAAAGCGAGAAGACATCTAATACGTGCTTGTGCGCTTATACTATCAATGCCTGTTTAATAGTACATCGGCTAGAGACATTTAAGTATCAAACTTATTAAGGTGATTAGAGATCTCATCAACCATAATCGCCTATCATGGTTTCTCTATCACAGTTTAATACTAAGGACGTTATCATATAAAAAGCCATTTAATATATGTATAAACATAAAGAAATAGTAGAAATGATCCGACCCGGTCGGATCCGGTCCAACCCGATTGGGCTTAGGACACTATTTCAACAATCTCCCACTTGGCCTAAAACCAATCACTTGCACACACAAGACCAAGTTGAAACACAAGAATCTCATGCAATACTTGCAACCAACTCTAGCCATGAACGGATCGCTATCCGCGGGGACTCCGACTATCTTCATACCATGCTCCAAATGACCAAGTCAAAAGGAACCGCCTCAACACACACACAAATCTCTGACGAGACCCTGGTCCTTGCTTTAAGCAATGAATCCACTTACTATATCAACTATATAGAAAAGGTGGAAGAACCGTACAAGGTTCAGGAATGAACCTTATAGATCCATGTACTGCTCCCGCTGCGCCTCTAAGGCACTACTGTGTTTTGGCTAAGTTGTAGAGTTCACAGTGACCCATAGGCTAGAACATTTCCAGCTCACTGTATCACTTAATCAAAGTGACTGCAAACCCAGACAGTAGCTCCCACTCGCCTTCATAAGACTCAGGATATACGCCTGTACATCTACGTTTATTTAATTCGAAGTTTCAATAAACTAGGAAACCATCCTTAACTTGTTTAAGGATATTCTCGACATTCACCAGATTTACTTTCATACTTGCTCATGACTATTCATGCACTCTGACATCCGGCATTTCCTTTATGATGGTTCCAATTGCCGTAGCAAAGGAAACCTTTCATAAGCACCATCTTTCACCTTATCTTTAGGACGAACGTCCTAACATAGATAGATCTTGCGATCTATGCTAAACTTCTTTTAGCATCACATCTATATAGGTAAACAATAATCTAACAGCAGTTAAATCTATCACTATAGATTCCTATTTCTAAAAATAAGAACTGCCAATCCAAGTGCTTTCGTAAAGACCTTGAATTACCAAACATTAATTGACTGTGACATGGGGTGACAATTCTCGAGAGAGATATCCAATACCTTACTCAAAAGTCGTAACACACTCCCACTATCCATCTTGCACATTGGGGCATATCCTTCTTTTGACTAAATCAAACTCCTTTGATTATCAAACAAAGAAATCGTCTAGAGTAACTTGTTTGAGTCCATAAATGAATCTCGTTGGCTTACATATCATGTCATCGTCTATGAACATCGAGCTTTCTGCCCAACGTCTTCAACACTATCATATAGTCATGATACGAAGTTATAACAAGCACCATCTGATTAAGACTGGGCTCAGCTGGCAGCATAAATGTAATTACAATGTTTACACCCCGTACCCCTCAGCCGTCACTATAGCCTGATGGTAATCATATTACTATCCATGTCAGCCTTTCAGGGACATTCCCCTTAGGTAAGACAGACTAGGTTCACAACCTGGTTGTCACTAATGGAATCTAATTCAGATTTTATGGCTCCTGGCCATATCTCTCAAACCTGCCTTTCAAACATTCCTTCATAAGTCATGAGATATTCATTCTTCAAGATGAACGTACATGCAGCCCTTTCAGGCTTGAGGTTATCTATAGACTTACAGCACTTTTGTGTGCACTGAGCAATATTCTACACCTCATCGCTATGTGGCGTCTGCTCACGTTCCTATGGTTGAATATATCTTTGTGGTTCTCAAACTCTTTTGAGATCTGATTCACTCCCACTGTTTCTTTTGGAAGAAACACTTCCTTTAGAAGACAGCGTGTTTGGAGACAAACATTTTGCTCCGCGGACAAGTAAATAATATCTAGCGTACTTGCTAAGATATTCCACAAAGTTGCATATGCCGTACTAGGCTCCAAGCCTTTCTGACTCTGCCTACGACAACTTCAAATCATCGGTTAAGATAGATTCGACATTATCCCCTTCCATGTCTAATATGGAATTTATTCAACCTTTATTCTTTGGAACTTGGTTAAGTATAAGGGCACTATCCCGAAACGGGTAAGGGATATTTCGCATGGCTTGCGTTACACCTTTATCATATAAAGTGTTGTTTCCATTTCGGGAACACAATCTAATTGCGTATCCCAAAGTTGGTATCCTTCAAGGGAAGAATCTTATTCCTTTTCGCATTTACTTAAAACAACCTTCGGTATTAATTACTTCAATCCAATTGAAGATTAATTCTAAGTAGCTCATCAATCTCATATTCGTTACTAGCTCGAACTTTTCGGGCTTTCCGAATTATGCACTTCATCGAGTACACACTGACTATTTCTAAAAATAATCGTAGAGATTAACAAACAATTATTTGTGGCATTAATTGTCATAAGCCAACAAACATCGGTATGTTTAGGCTTTGGACAACTTTCTAGATTTTATAACCTTTTCATAAAAGGGTATTTTAGTCATCTTTAGATAAGATACGTATTACCCACATGATTCATAATCATATGGTTCAACATCATCAGAATGACGTTTAGTTACACGCTTTCCTTCCAGAGAGACTATGTCTAGAACAACCACAAATATTAAGGATAACAGCCATACAAATATTTAGTTGATATCTCATCACATATATCAACTATATAGTGACATCAATCTAGTATATTAGATTCAGTGACCTTCCAACTTTATCTGAATAACATTTATTCTTTGCAATTGAATATGTTTACTAAATCCCAACAAATAACTGAAAGTATGTTCTTCATAAGAACCGGAACATAATAACATTTATTTAGTTCCCTTATCAGTTTACTAGATCCAGAGTATGGTAAGTGGCACAACGTTTGCTTCACCTTCCATATCTGGATTTAACCTTTCTAATTTAATCACACTCGTAAGATATCATATATCTAAGAGTTGACTTGAACTTAGATAGATTTATCTCAACTCACTTGCCTGGAATAGAAACTTCAATAAGTTCTCTATTTAAGCACATGCCCTAACTTTCCTTTCAATCCTTTAAGCACTCGAAAAATGTTTCTTATTATAGTCTTCATAAGACTTAAGAAAGATCACAAGAGTCATGTCTTTAATTTCCTTTCATAAAGAAAATCTAAAGTTTACTAAATAGTTTATTTAACCTTTTAAATCGTATTCAAAACATTGACTATTTAATTAACCTTTAAGCAATGATAGAATTAAGTCGATACTTAAATCTTACAATTTTGAAAACAACATTTCCAAAATTCGATGTGGTCATTCTTATTCAACGTTTGAATTAATTGTCATCATATGACAGAATGATCATCTTGGATCGTATCCAATATATGACTAATTCGTTGAAACTTATTTCAAATGATTTAATCATATCATGAGCTTCCGCTTTCATTAATAATTAAAGCCTTGGAGTACTCCATCAAATATGTAGTCTCCTTGTCTCTAACTACTATAACGGGATTGCTCATGTCATTGCTTATTTTAAAAGGATTAAAATTACTTAACCATATTTGAGAACGTTTCTCAAAATTAACAGTCATAATTTGGTTTTACTAATCGAGAAAAACATAAATATAAAGTTTGCTAAAACTACAACATAAAAATAAAGATAAAAGAGTGTTGTTGTCTATACACGCAAAATCAAATATGGTCTTTGGGGTTATGATTTTGCTCCCACTAGTCAACTACTCCCTATTGACTTTCAAGAATTTTTCAAAATCCTTTAGTGGCTGGAATCCTATCTAGTTGACTCGATCCCCGACGTGGGCCGATCGACCGGGTAAATTTCGACGGGTAGGTACTTCTTACCAATCGCGTCTAACGCGACTTCCAAAGGGTTTGACTAGTCAACTCTTTGACAGATTCACATCGCCTATGTGATAGTCAACCTTATGTCTCTAAAATCGAGACGGTCCCGACGTGGGCCAATCACCGCAAGATTCTTAGTCGAGTCGTAACCCAAGTATTCATGAGATCTCATAACGATCATATCTCGATAGTGATGATATACCCATGGTAGGTCAACTCCCGACGTGGGCCGATCAGTTGGATCCGAACAAGGGCTCTTCACCGTCACTATAATATTGGGAGACATATTATAACTCGATTTTTGTTGTGGGAGTAATTTTAAATTAATTCACTTAATTAATTTCGAATTAATTCACTTAATTAATTTAATTACGGTCTCATCAGATATATCTATCTCTATAGACATACATCCTACACATTTATCTAGATCGTGCCTAGTCATGCATTTATCGTATCATATAAAATAAATACAAGCACAAAATAAATAAATGCGTAAAGTAACCGGTATGATCATGGACTTTTCTAGGTGCGGTTTCGAATACAAGCGACGCAAACCGCTGGTCACAATCTAAGGTAGTCTGCAACCGCCAATAGGATCTTTAATGCTCCATTCTCCAATGGGATCTTTATTTTCGTCTTTCTTTGGTCTTCATCTTCTGCTCCATTCTTGTTACATTTAATTCTATCTAATAAAATAAATACACCCGCCGCATTACGAGGGGCTAACGGGAATGAGATAAATGCGAGAAAATAAACTAGGTCACGTTCTTCATAACGACCTAGGACAATTTTTAAACCAACGAGAAAAATTAAATCATTCACATCTATTCTATCGGTTGAGTCCATGATCAATCGGGGTCCATATAATCATATTATATCTACTATATCTAATCCATACAATAACATCTTATGAAAAAGATAAAATTAAAAATTAGCTACTTGCGTCTTAATTAATCAATTAACATTTAATCTATTAATTAATTTTATACAATCAATTAACTAATTAACATTTAATTAATTAAGTGATTTTAATCGAAATAAAATTAACGATTAATTTTAAACGATTTTAATTTTAATTTTAATAAATTAGAACTATTCCAAAAATATATCAAAATTAAAATTATGTCTCTTTTGTTTCTTTCCTTTTGATTCGTAATCAAAAGGGATGCCTTTGGTTTCCTAAACCAAAATGCATCTTCCTAAACCAAATTTGGTTTAGGCCTGGCCACTTTCCAAAATCTAAATTTTGGAAGTGGCCTAGGCCTTGGCGTTTTCCCAAATCAAATATTTGGAAAGGGCCTAGGCCTATTCCAAATCAAATATTTGGAAAGGCCAAATAATTTTGGTTTAGGCCTGACCACTTTCCAAAATCAAAATTTTGGAAGTGGCCTAAGCCTAGGCCTTTTCCCAAATCAAATATTTGGAAAGGACCTAGGCCTATTCCAAACAAATTTTGGAAAGACCATTATTATTTTAATGCCATGTGGCATCCCAATGACCCAAACTATTTGAACCATTGGTTAGCCACATGACACAACTAAACAAAAGGGGAATTATCAATCACAACTATGAACCATATTGAATCACAAAATACACAAAACAAAAATTGGAGATCCGCCACGCCAAGATTGATCGTAGTCAACCATTGCCGGCGGCGCAAGTTGCCTTGCCCGCCGCCGCCGCCGCCAGCCGCCGCCGGTGGTGGTGCCGCCGCCACCAGTCGGCCGAGCACCACCCGATCTCCTTTTTTTTTCTTTTCTATTCATGTATCACTTTTGCGAATCAAAAATCTTTCATCTTTTAATTACGTGATTTAAACGATAAAATTAACTACGCAAATTAACATGCTTATTGCTTAAGCTCGAAGTTCGCTCCGATACCACTGTTAGGAAATCTACGCGGGAACGCAGCGGAATTCAAAAATTTATTTCCTATCGACCCAAGATCGACTTCGTTTAAGCAATAAACAAACAAGTAGTAGACGGTGGTTACCTTGGTTGATCTATAAGATCGACGCTTTGACCGCCCAAGGAGAGTAGTTCTGCATAGAGCCGCCCAAGTGTTCGGCCTCTACCGCTAGTCCACACGAACAGCCCGCCGGAATCCTATCATGGATTGCTATTGGAAAACTCCGGTTGCTAGACCGGCTCTTTTCCCCTCTCTCCAACTCTCTATAGGATGCTCTCTATTTTACACAAGAACTATTAGTTCTTGGAATTGTGTTGTACAAAAGAGCTTGACACCCACCTCTTATTTATAGTCATAGGTGGCGCCCCAATAGAGTAGAAAGGAAGAAAACCTTTTCCCAATAAAATAAGGAAAATATATTTGATTGATTTATCTCATTTATTATAATATCTTATATTAAATAAATCTAGGATATTGTCAATATCTTATATTGAATATTTCCAAGATATTGTCAATATCTAATATTGACTATCTTTATTTTATTACCATAAATCAATTTACACATGTGTATATATTGATGGGAGTCAATTTTACGTGACTCCGGTGCATTAATTACCCCCGTTTACCACACTTTCAGCACAATTTTGGGTGAATTAGACCATTTTCGGGGTGATATCGTGAGCTTATGGCACGGGGAATGGATCCGTTACTTTGATGGATTCTTACCCCTTCTTGTTGATATTAACCCCATTCCCGAGCACTTTAACCCTCCGGAATTGTTTGGATGTTTGTGGTTGTTTATGATATTGAAGGGTATTGGTGTCTCGAGGACCCGGAAGGTGACGATTTGTGGTGAAAAAGCATGATCGAGGCAAGAAGAGGGCCCAAAAAGGAAGAAAAGTGAAGATTTGGGGAAATAGGGGTTCAAACGCGCGTTTGAACCCCCCAAACGCGCGTTTCAGAAGTCCAGATTTGATTCAGAGTTGAAGCCCTCCAAACACACGTTTGAAACTACCTTAAACGCGCGTTCCAAGATCCCAAACGCGCGTTTGAACCTTTCTAAACGCGCGTTCCAGATGAAGAACAGTCAAGTCCCTGCCCAGAATTGATGCGAAACGCGCGTTTGAAGATTCCAAACACCCGTTCCAACTCCTAAACGCGCGTTCGGACCGATTTTTCTGCAGATTTTTCTCCCACCTATAAATACCCCCCTTAGACTATTTCTTGATATATCTAGTTTTTCTTAGCAAAACTCTACCCATTTCTTGCTCGAATTTTGTAATAGCTTAGAATACTCTCTTAGTGTAAATCAACAACATCTTAGCTTAATCTTTCCATTTCTTTACTTAGATTTTCATTCCAAACACTAAGAGACCACCTTTTAATTACTTCTTTATTTTGTACTTTTTGGATCTCAACTCGAATTTCTGCAATTTTATGGTATATTTCTCTTCTCTTTTACTTGTTATGGCTTTTATTTACTGTCTTGTGTATGTTTTAACTAGTATAATGAGTAGCTAAATCCTTTTCATAGTCGAATCATGTGAAATTTAGTGAAATCACCCTTTGGGAGTGGGTAGTGCTTTTTATTGTTGTATCTTGCATGTTTCATGTCTTAGAACTCGTTATAACGGATTTGGGCTAGATTGATCACCTAGGTCAAAAATCACACACATCAATCTTGAGAGTTGTTCAGATAGAGGGGTGTGGGAAAAGGGTTCTAGGATCGCATTGTAGTGCGAGGTTACTCGTTTTAATGTTTAAACGGCTCTCGTGCATAACATGTCTTATGAGTGATTCTTCCTTAGGGAAGGTTAGTTAACTTGGCATAAGGTGTTGGGGAAGAGTTGTTCAGACCTTAGCATCGGGATTAGGAGTACGTACCCGTGAAATTGAATGTAAGAGTTTGTTCGTTATTACACACTCCCGGTTTTGTCATTCCTTAGGGTGAAACTAGCTATTTTGATCATGGTTCGCCTATGTCTCTTTATCTATCTTTAAAACCTAGTAGTTTAATCTTCTTTCGTTCTTTTTATCTTTAGACTCGTTATTTAGAATCGCTTAGTGTCGTTGTAGTAAACAAAACCTTAAGAACATTGATCACCTAGACTAAGCATTACGTTCACTTTGGTAGTTGCAAGCACGATTCCTTTGGGTTTGACCTCGTACTCCTGTAGCTATTCTAGCAATCGACCCGGTACACTGCCGGTTAGAGAGTTAGTTTACCCACAGTTTCGAGTCCTTTATAAATTGTTTTTGAAGGGTAGATTGAAGCCTCATAATATATCACAAATATAAATTACATATATAAATCTATTAATATATATATTCCACATACATGCGCATGCAGCACCAACTTGCACTATTGCACACACGCACATAAGTATTGTTTATATATATATATATATATCAATATCTTATATTTATATATTTGGTAATACTATTAATTAAATTGCACAATCCAAGTGTATCATATACATCCCAAAATTGCGCCACCTTTAGCCAATAAATTGGCATCCGAAATATTCTTTAATTAATATAATACTATTAATATCTTGTATTTAATTTATTCATAATAAATAAATACCACCATATTAATTTACCACTATAACCTTTATAGTCGTGAGATAAACTTTCCTTATGTGGTCATCAACTATAACCACATTTTAATCCGACTCGATGTTTATATGTGTGTGACCCGATAGGCTTCCGAATATGTTGGCCGTAGACACAAAGTGCAAATTACGAAAATGCCCTTCATGCCTAACGATCACGGGATAGCGTCTAGCAACACACCGTGACCCCCAATCATCGGAAGAGTCAAATGCAATGACTACTACCTTTCATGTGAAACAGCTTACCGTGTAACTTACAATCCTATCATTGTATTAATATCCATACGGTCGTACGTCGAGTGTCAAACATTAACGACCGTATCTTATAATCTGGATATCAAGCTCTCTCGAAGTAACTCATTTACTCCCACTTTGCAAAGATTCACGAGAGCTAGACATTCCTTATAAGAAGGCCATTTCGGATATTCGATCCCAATCATAGGATACGCGATTCCCGGACGACCAATCATGTATACTCCGCGTGCTTCATGATCATACCCAATCACTACCGCATGATCGCCCGGGGCTGTGGAAACCTCATTAGTGTCAAAGCATGACAATCCACACCGTGATGCCATGAAGACTCGGGTCAAAGGATAATTACACAACCGCCACATAGTGTGACACTTATCCGTGTAAGTGGGTCGATCTAACGTCATTTATTCTCTAATACACGTCCACGTGCAGCTTCAAGTGTCTCTACACTTCGATAGACGAGATCCATCCTCGCCTCTAAAGATGAAGACATCTAATACGTGCTAGTCCGCTTATACTATCAATGCCTGTTTAATAGTACATCGGCCTAGAGAGACATTTAAGTATCAAACTTATTAAGGTGATTAGAGATCTCATCAACCATAATCGCCTATCATGGTTTCTCTATCACGCTTAATACTAAGGACGTTATCATATAACAATTCATAATTGGTTCTTTAAAAGAACATATATATGACAACGAGAAAAGCTATTTAATATATGTATAAACATAAAGAAATAGTAGAAATGATCCGACCCGGTCGGATCCGGTCCAACCCGATTGGGTTTAGGACACTATTTCAATAGGTGCTTCCTCGGCTTCTTCTTTAGAGCCATAGAATCCGACCCTCACGGCCGAGCTTAAGGGCTTTTTTGTTTTGTTTATGTTTGAACTTATTGTAATATTTAGCAATGAGAATTTCTGGATTTTGTTTTTGGAGATATACTTAAGCACTTAATTTATTTAGGATGATTTTTTATTTTTAGCCTATGGCGAGCGAGGCTTAGGTCGAATCTGTCTTGCAGATTTGATTTTAAGGTGGTTCCATACTGCAGAGCTCGGTTGTAATTGTTGGTCCCTTAGAAAGGCTAACACAAGTTTAGAGGGGGGGGGGGTGAATAAACTTGTCACCAAAAACTTTCCCAAAACTAGAATTGCTCCAGGAACTGAGTTTCTCCGAAACTTAAACTGATTCTCAGTTCAGTTTTGTTCCTGTCCCTTAACTTGTGCGGAGTTCAGTTAATTCAACTGAGTATAAGTCAATGCTGACTTATTCTTAGTCCAGTTAACTGGCAGCGGATATATTTAGCCTTTAGAATAACAAACAGTTTGTTGACTTGGTTTTTAACACAAGAACTAGATATTTATGAAGTAAGTAAATGCGTAAAATAAATAAACAAGAATTATAGAGGTTCCAGTGGTGTAATCAGACGTCCTCTCTTCCTCGTGATGCGGAGAAAATTCCACTAGAACTTCTTTGAGATGGCCCGGTTACAAAAAGTTATAAACCGATAGTCCTTGACTAATCCCTAGCTTCACTATCTAAACACTTGTAGAAACAGTAGGATTGTTGCTCTTCAATTGTTTGAAACACTTGGTCCTTGAAGGGTAGAATTGCCTCTTCACCACTCATCACAACACGCTTTCCTGATCGCACTCAACTATCCTTCACACCTTCTTGGTGTTTCACAGTCTAGACCTTTGATGAAATCAAAGTTGAGACTGAATCAATAACTATGATTCAATTGTGATTTGAGCTTTTCTTACGGATAATTAAATTTTGCACGGCTCTGTATTTCTTCAAATGATAGATCTTGATTTTGCTTGAATGTGCTTGGACATTTGAAGAAATTTCTTGATCTTGCAATTAAGTACTTAGCAGGAATTCTCTCTAAATTGGTTTTCCCTTTTTAATTAGATCTTTAATTGAATCTGTCTTTTTAATTCCTCCTGCTCTCTACACACTCTTCTTGTTATTGTAGAAGTAGTCTATTTATAGGGGTTTGTTGCTCCTGCTTAAATCTTGTAACGGCTATATTTCTGACCGTTCTGCTGTGTCAGTATCTCAACCAATAAGATTGCTTTCTATACAACATTCGACTGTACTATCAGTTTATCGGATGACTGACATATAAAACTGAGTTTCCTTATCAGTTTCATACTGAAATTTTCACTAGTCAGTTTCCTGACTGACTTGGAGCATTAACTGAGATTTTACTCTTCTTCAAATATCAGTACTCCAGTTTTTCATCTGATTATAATTGACTTAATCATAGTACACCATGACTCATTATCATCTAAGAATTCATTGTCCTTATGATTCTTAGGTCTTCATACAAGATCCATAAAGTCAGTTCAGGTTACCACAATCTTGCATGAAGTCTAACTTTACAGTCTCGACGTAGTCTTCATAACTGAGTTTGAACCCTCAGTTCTTCTATCTTCCATAACTGAGTCTGTGACCCTCAGTTCTTCAGTCTTCTAGATAAGCCAACTGAGTCTGTGTCCCACAGCGAACTTACCTTCTTCAGTATTCATGTTGGTGTGCTCTGTTTTTCAGTTTCTTACTGAATCTTAGTTTAACTAAATCTCAGTTTCTAATTTTCTCAGTTCACAACCTAGAACTATTACAGTGCTTGTCTGATTTAACCTATACAAATATCAGACTCTATAAAATCCTATACATTAATTTCTAGACATCTTTTTGCTTTGCACTATAACAGCTAGTTATGACACTTCATCAATGGGGTTAAGAATAATAACTGATTAAGCGATGAATCATCATCAAAACATATATTTTATTTCCAACAGTAATCTTGATGAGTTTTCTTAATCCGAACTTTTAGTCTCTTGAATGATTTATAACATGGGACGTCTTGCCCCTCAGTATGACATGCACTAACTCAGTTTTTGGATGGCATACTTGGTTGTTTGTTTGTCTGATCTTGAGTCTGGCCTGTAGACTTAATTATTTGAGTCTGTCACGTAGACTTTATTAGTTTGGTCTTTACTAATCAGGTTGAGTCCGACCTTCGGAGCTCAAGAGTCAGTCATAGCGTTTGGAGTGGAGTCCGCCCTGCGGAGCTCGGCTTGTCTGGCTTGCAGACAGTTTAGTGGGTATGTTCGTTTGATCCGACGTGGGGGGAGGGGCATAGATGTCATATTTTGGCAAACCGAGTCAGAAGTTTTCCTGACTATTTCAGTGAGTTTGAGATTTTGATAAAATACACAATGGAACAAGTCAATATTACATTAAAATAGCATTAAGGAGAACCTGATGGGACGATGTCCTTATCGCGGGCTTGGACGCTTGGTGAATCAAAGGTGCTGTTGATCGTACCGATGTGACGATGGCGCGTAGAGTTGTGACATTCAGGGCGGCCGATTGTTCCGCATATTGTTGGGTGAGCTGGGCCAGTTTGGAACGACTTCTCGTGTGAAAGTATTGAACGAGCAGGGCCAGGCTAGTGCTAACTTCTCGTTTAAAAGTACGGCGAGTAGGGCCAAGTTGGACTGACTTCTCGCGTAAAAATTTAAGGACAAGCAGGGCCAGGCTAGTGCTGACTTCTCATTTAAAAGCACGGTGAGCATGGCCAAGTTGGACTGACTTCTTGCGTGAAAAAGTTTAGGACGAGCAGGGCCAGGCTATTGTTGACTTCTCGTTTAAAAGCACGGCGAACAGGGCCAGGTTGGACTGACTTCTCGCGTGAAAAAGTTGCACGTATGTTTGTCCTGTAAAAGCAATAAAAACCATGTGTAATGGAAAATAGTAAATTAATGTACCGTTGGCTTATTGGTGTAATATGTTGATGGGGAACTGAAGTCGGTCTTATAGAAGGTTCGCTCGAAGGCGAGTTCCAAATATGATTCCGACCTGAAGTCAGACTTACAAAGGGCTCGCCCGAAGGCGAGTTCCAAATATGATGCCGAATTAATTTCAGACTTCAAGAAGGCTCGCCTGAAAGCGACTTCCAAAAATGATGCCGAATTAAATTGGACTTATAAAAGGCTCGCCTGAAGGCGAGTTCCAAATATGATGCCGACCTGAAGCCGGACTTACAGAAGGCTTGGCCAAAGGCGAGTTCCAAATATGATGCCGAATTATATTCAGACTTATAGAAGGCTCGCCCGAAGGTGATTTCCAAATATGATGCCGACCTGGAGTCGGACTTACAGAAGGCTCGCCCGAAGGCGAGTTCCAAATATGATGCCGAATTAAATTCGGACTTATAGAAGGCTCGTCCGAAGGCGAGTTCCAAATATGATGCCTACCTGAAGTCGGACTTATAGAATGCTCGCCCAAAGGAAATTTCCAAATATGATGCCGAATTAAATTCGGACTTATAGAAGGCTCGCCCAAAGGCGAGTTCCAAATATGATGCCAAACTGAATTCGGAGGCTCGGCCAAAGGCGAGTTCCAAATATGATGCCAAACTAAATTCGGACTTATAGAAGGCACGTCCGAAGGCGAGTTCCAAATATGATGCCTAACTAAACCGGACTTAGAAAAGGCTCGCCTGAAGGCGTGTTCCAAATATGATGCCGACCTGAAGCCGGACTTACAGAAGGCTCGCCCGAAGGTGAGTTCCAAATATGATGCCAACCTGGAGTCGGACTTACAGAAGGCTCACCCGAAGGCGAGTTCCAAATATGATGCCGACCTGAAATCGGACTTATGGAAGGCTCGCCCGAAGGCATGTTCCAAATATGATAAGACTCGTCCCGACTCTTTAGGTCGGGGGAGTTCCTAAAATAAATAATGTGTGATCGTTTGAGCTGTAGGAAAACTTGGTAAGAACTTATATCTTGAGAGCTTAGATTTGGAGAGCTGGGGAGCTCGGCTCGGATCTTGAAGAATAAGGAAGAAAACTCGCAGCTTAGTTTGTTGTTACCGTAGCAACTCTCTGGTGACGATCGGGCATCGAAACGGACTCCGATCGACACGAAATTTGGAATGCTTGTTCTTCCCTCCTTCTTCTTTAATATGAACGGTGAAATCATTTTTCAACGGCTCAATCTCTGGTAATTAGCCTCCGATGTGACTGCTGCGTTTTTTGATGATACAGCAGCAGCAGCAAATTTACGGCGACAATCGGGTATTGAAACGGACTCTGATCGGCACGAATTTTGGAGAGCTTGTTCAACCCTCCTTCTTCTTCAATATGGACGGTGGAAATCGTTTTTCAATGGCTCAATCTCTAGCAATTAGCCGCCGATGTGACTGCATTTTTTCTGTTGGATTTTGAACAAAGTTGTCAGTAGGAGACCCTCCTTCTAGCGCCATTTGACGATTCCAAAATCGTCGATGATAATCCAGGGTTGTTCTCTTAAAGACAACCTGCAAAAAGCGTTAAGAACACGATAAAAAGAGGGGGGTGTTTTGGTGGTGGTTTAGACTGGACTTGAGAAACTGTATCTCAAGCTGCCTACGTATACAATGCCTCTATTGGAATCAAGTCTTCGTAGTTTCTTAGGGATGGTTTATGTAGACGAGTGTTATTCCCTAAGGCGGCGTGGGCCTTGTCCTTGTTGGGCCTAGATTTCGTGTTCCTTAGGAAAAGATAACTACGATTTAATCTCCTTAATTTTAGGAGATAATTATGGAGATATTTGATCGGCAGAATCAGTGTGGTAAATATGAGGGATTCTTTCCATATTTATCTGATTATCACACACGTGGGAAATATGATTGAGGAAAACTCTGGCCGACTTAGATAGCATGAGCTGAACCATTCTGTGTTTGGGCCGACCTACGGAGGTCGGGGAAAATAGCCGAGGTGGGATCAGCTCGGATTCTTGCGTGCATAAGAGGTTTGGTCCGAGAGGGACTTGAGCCAACCTATAGGGTCGGACAGGGGCAGGTTTGATCGCAAGCACAGGCGACCAGGAGAGGTCGGAGGATGGTGACCGAGCTCATGCGGCTCGGGTACTAGGTGTTCTGGCCCTTGATGGAGGCTTTTCTATATCTTTATTTATTATTGTACTGATGTGGAGGCGACACGTGGGTAAGGTCAATTTTTAGCATCGTCATAAAACATGACAAACACACAAGAAATGAAATTCAAATTTGCAAAAGTTGCTAAACTATTTTGATCCACTCACATTTAATCCCTACAAATAGAACAATCTTTTTTTATTATTAATTAAAAAGAGAAATGATTTTCGCCTAACAACATAATTTTATTGTTAAAAATGTCATTTTATGGTTAAGAAATGTAGATTTAGCCTCCGGTGACCCCACTGGAACAAATTTGTAGACCAAAAATATAGTTTTAGGCTCCGGTGACACCACAGAAACAAATTTCTGGATCCGCCACTGGCTTAGACTCTACTCTTTCAGAATATAGAACATATTTACTCTACTATCCAAATTGATTATAGAACATCTTTACTCAACTATTAATTACCGAGCGCCCACTGATATAATCATTACCTCTTGATAACCCTCCACAAGCAGTGCGTGTATGGAGCAAGACATTCTCTGTAAGACCTCTCCATAATATATTATCCTCGAACGACTATTAACTCACTGGTGACCAATACCTTTGATCATATCAAAGTTGCGTGCAATCGATCATTACCAAGATTAAAAACATGAGGGAACTGTCAATCTACTCCCCTTTTTCAAGGAAGGAGTGGACTCCATCTTGGTGACTTACATTTCTGGCTACCAATCTCTAGTGATGCTAAAATGGTCGTGATTAAGGAAGACACTATTTAGCCAATCATACAGCAAAATCAAACGTCACCCCCAAAAATGCATGAGCGTACAATCACATCAAGATTAAAATTCAATCCATAAATGGTAATTAAATGATTCAATTAGACTTTGATTTTACGGACTTAGTGCAAAATCATCATATTGAATCGGTCCAATCCTACGTGAGCCCTTTCACGTATAAGTGTAGCCACTAAGGTGTCCAACACCGACGACCTGGATCAGGCGGCCGGTCACACTTAAGTGTTTTACGAAACTAATGGTGGTTTGACTGTGAGATCCCGAACTCCAAACAGTTATGGATTTTTGTCAACTCACCACGGACTCATGTTTAAGGTAGTACACCATAAACTCAATCCTCTCATACATTACTCTAAGACACTGAGCTGTATGGTTACATAATAAATTCTTAGGGATTTTCTTACGGTGTCAATTATATTTATGCAATTAAAAGCAAATTAATAAAAGATCAATAAGAAGACATTACTTTAATTTAATTAAAACAATACTTTGTTTTCTTTCGGCACCATGCCTAACGGTAACTTGATAGCATAATTCCACAACAATCTCTTTGATACTTGCTTAGACCAAGGTAATACAATCATTTGGTATTTGACTGCACATCCTTGTGGATTCAACATTGCTCATCATTTTCAGGCTATAATTGACTCGGTGCACTTGCCGGTGATATTGGAGACTTAAAAACGCCATTCAATTACTTACTATCGGTTATTTCAATTCATATGTCATGTAGATTTGGTTAATAGGAATGTCGGTACAGTAATTGCATTACGCATGTCAGTTGTTCTTGATTAAGTATTGGCATTACTGTAGGATGTAATATCGCCGGATGGATCTAAGATCCACCCGATTACACAGCGGAAGATATCAGATCTAGATCTAAACAAACAAGATACATGAATAATAAATCTAACTTACAATGGGGTTAGATTACCAACCTTTTATGGTGCAAAACTCCAAGAACAAAAGGTCAATCCAATCCCAGCTAGTTGAGAGCCTAGTCGAGAAGCCAAAGTCTTCCAACGTGTGTCTCCAAGCACCACCAGGTGGATGGTGTTTCAAGCCGCCTGTTAAGGGTGAATTTATACGATTTATATTGATATATTTTATGATAATTTCCCTCATATTTGTATAATTTGCATAAGAAACGAGTGTTTAATGGAATTATTGAGTAAATGAGGTTTTCAAGGAGTTATTCGCAAAATAGGTTAATTTTGGTGTTTTAATTTTGATTTTATGATTATTTGGATGATATTACATTTTGCGATGTTTTGATGTGTTATAGGTACATGTTTGATGCTCAAATGATGATCAAAAAGAGATAAGAGTCGAATTACATTGATGATAAAGGAGATAGGGAAGAAATTGGATAGGAGAAAAGAGATAAAGATGAGAAAATCAAGATTTGATCGACACTGAACTGGCGTCCTAAGTCCCGTCCAGTGGACGGGCGTCCAATATGTCAAACGGGCGTCCAGGATGGAAGATTTGATTCAGAGTTCTCCCAAATTCGATGGACGAGCGTCTGAAATAGAGAAGTACGGGCGTCTGGCCATGACTCGCCCGATTCGAAGTTTGCAGACTTTGAAGGTGGGACGGGCGTTCACCCATCCGCACGGGCGCCCCATACGCCGACTTTGCCCAAACCGACTTTGTTTCCTATAAATACTTGTTGTTTTTCCACATGAATGAGACCATATACTCATTACTCAAAACCCTAAACCTAGGGGCGGCTTTAGGCTGCGTTTTTACACTTTTTATTCCAGTTTTTAAGATTCAAATTCTAGATTAAAATTAGTAGTTTTTATGTACTTTTCTTCTACAAATTCAAGTTGCAAGAGGATGTCTAGAGGCTAAGCCTTCATCAAACGAGCATTGTGAAGCCTATCCAACACGTTTTGATTCCGTTTCTTCGATTATATTGTGAGTTTTATCTAAAGTTGATTCCTTTATCATGTTTTATATTGTTCATTGCAATTATATCGAAAGATGTGCATGTTTGATTGCTTTATGTTGATGAAAGTCATATAAACATTAGATCATCGTGATAAGGAATAGATGTTTAATCTATATAACGAGAGTTAATAGGTTAGATTTCTAGGTTACGAACGTTAAAGTTTACACCTTTAATTAGTAAAGTCGTTAATCTTTAAATCGAAAGATACAGATTAATAGGTGAACTTCTAAGAAATTAGGGTTCATGTTTTAGACAAGGTGAAATCACAACTTGGTTAGAAAGCACAATATAATCGAGATAGGAGTTGATACTTGTTAGGATAGGTGGATCAATCGCTCATTTGTTCGTTATAATTTGAATTTAATCCCGTAAAACTTGAGTTGTTTAGTTTAGTCGAATCTTCTTATTGCATCTTAGGTTTAGTTGTAGTTTAAATTGTTCGCAACCCGTATCTTCCCTGGCTTTAGATTCATTCTTCTGTCCAGTTTTACATTCGTGTTATCTTTAACTTCAGTCTCGTTTAGTTTTATTTGCTGTTTAGGTTAGTTTTCGTGACATAGTTTAGTTAGACAAAAACTAGGATTAACAATCGTCAGTTCCCCGTAAGATCGACCCGGTATCAACCTCTTTACTACGATCCTTGCACTTGAGGTAAGCCGGATTTATAAATATTATTACTTGTTTATTTTGCATTAGATAAATCCGTGAACAAGTTTTTGGCGCCGTTGCCGGGGAACCGGACGGTTGCCTAGTTTTTGTTTTTTTTTTGTTTTTGTTGTGTTTAATCGTTTTTGTTCATGTTTTAGGTAGATTTTAATTAGGTAATTAGGGTTTTAGTTTAGGGTTTAAGGTCTTCCCTTTGTAGTTCCCTTGTGATTAGTTTTTCCTTTCTATCTGTTTCCTCTTTCGCTTCGCTCTTTCTTCTTTCCCTTCTTTTACGCTATCTTTTACTTTTGTTCTTGTTTTCCCGCTTCCAAACGGACGTCTGGACATTTGGGCGCCCGCTTGCTGGAAAATTTTCAATCTCGAACCGTTTGCTCACTTAGACGAAGTCCCATAGGTTTCGGACGCCCGTCCAAGTCTTCTCCTCTCTGAGACGAGCGTTTGGACCGCCGCACGCCCGTCCATCTAAATTCCATCCGGACGCCCGCCCAAACCTTTGGACGTCCGTCTGGTCCCTCTTTTCTTCAATAATTTTGTTTCTTTTTCTTCTTTTCTTTTCTTTTCTTTTATTAGGCTTTAATTTTTAGTTTAGGCTTTTAATTTCTTAGTTTTTAGTTTTCTTTCACTTGTTGTTGGTCCGGTTTATGCAAACTCGAGTCAAAAGGGCCGTTATTATACACCTCGACCCGGCGAACCGTAGTCCGCCAAGCAGCGGATTTTCCGTTCTGCGGTTCTCGCGCATGTGAGCGAGCAAGATCTCGAGGATCAGTTAGCCGAGGAAATCATAGATTTAGTCATAATGGTTGCTGAAGATAGACGTACGTTGGCTGATTACGCCATGCCTGGCGAAGTCAGGGTCAACCCGGCTATCGTTCTACCAGCCATCATTGCACCTACTTTTGAACTGAAACCCGGACTCATTCAAATGATGCAGCATGCATCTATTTTCCACGGTTATCAATCATAAAATCCTCATACTCACTTACACACGTTTCTAGAAATATGCGGTACAACTCGCATCCAGGAGTAAGTGAGGATGCTATAAAGTCAAACTGTTCCCATTTTCTTTAAAAGGAGAAGCTAAAGAGTGGTATGTCTCTCTCCCCGCTGAATCTATTACCACCTGGTCTGAACTTGAAAAAGAATTTTTAAGTCAATATTTTCCACCTTCAAAGACAACCCAGTGTTTAAACGACATTTTCACGTTCTATCAGAAAGAAAATGAGTCGTTTTTCGAATGTTGGAATAGATTCAAGTCTCTTCTCAGAAAATGTCCCCATCATGGCTTGCCGCTACAAAGGCAAGTCAACACTTTCTTTAGTGGATTGACCGAGCTTACAAAAGGCATGGTCAATAGTTCATCTGGTGGGGCGTTTTTGAAGAAAACGCCTGATAAGGGGTGGGCACTGTTCGAGGACATTGCCAAATATAACTACGCCCCCTCTTATCAAGCCATTCAAGCACCTCCTCCTCCTAAGGTTGAGGAAGTGAACATGCAAAGTTTGATCGCCATGCTGCAGAAGCAGATGGCAACTTCTCAAGTTTCGAATCAGGCGAATCAAACTTCTTCCTTTCCACAGAACCCTCGGGTTCTATTGTGAGCTATTTGTCGACCGCCACATGATTGGCCAGTGTCAATTCAACCCCCCTGCACCTTATCAAGTGAATGCTGTTCATGATTATGGACAATATAATCAAGTCACATGTCAGAATTGTGACGAGGTGGGTCACACATCTAGATTCTGTCCTATGAACGGAAAGAATGCTGAAGTAAATGCATTCTATGGCCAGAACAATTAAAGGTTTAATCAATTTTCTGGCCAGAATAATCTCCAAAACCAAGGGTTCAATCAATCTTCAAGTTTCAATCCGAATTCTAATTTCAATCAGAATCAAAATCGAAACCCTGGTTTTCCACAGAACCAAAATAATAATTTTTCCAATTCTATTCAAAGGTTCAATCGAGGTTGGCCCATAAATTCGAATCTGCCGTCCCAAAGTCGGCCCGACCAAATGCCCTATTCTCAAACTTTCCAAAACTCTCAAGGCCCTCCCAATCTAACAATCTTGAAGCTAAATTGGAGGAGCAAAATAAAAGTATCCAACTCACAGATGAGTACAAATAAGAACCTTGAGAGACAAATTGGGCAACCCAGGTGAGCAGATAGCTTCAGACCCCAGGGCAACCGCCAGCCACGAAAAAGAATCCAAGGGTGGTCAAGTTGCTCAAACCGATTTGAACAATTGCCAATGCACCGACCTCGTACCTTCAATCCCATACGGTAGAAGAGGCCGGTCATGATGAATTTAAGTGGTACTCAACTAAGTGGTCCCCTCACCAGGGAAACCACTAACCCTCCTGCCGATGATAAGGCGGGGGAAGCCGAGCACCTACACTCCCGCTTGGCCGAAAGAGAAAACTCAGGTGGTGATCCCCGAGAGGTGAAAAAAATTGGAAGTCCTCGGTGGTGATCCCTGAGGAGTGAAGAATCAAGTGGAAGTCGGAGGCCGATCCTCGACTAATAAAAAGATTGAAAAGTTGTTCGGTGGAAAGATCTCGGAAGACAAAGTCATCGGTGCATCTTCAAGAAAGTCTTTTCTGAGAGTGATCTCAAAAAGCTTCCATTTCCACCAAGAAAGAGCAACATCCCTTTGAGTGAAGATAAGAAGTATGAAAAGGTGGTTGAATCTCTTGAAAAATACTCAGGGTGAATCTTCCATTATCTCGAGGTCTTGGTTGAAATGCCTAAGTATACAAAATTCATCAAGGATGTTGTTTCTTCAAAACGGAAGTTGTCAGACATGGAGAGGCTGATTGGTGAGGATTGTTCAGTGATCAATTATGAAGACTTACCAACCAAGAGAGGTGACCCTGGAAAGTTCGTGCTTACAGTGTTAATGGGAGGCCTGGTCTTCCCTAACTCTTTGTGTGACCTGGGTGCATCTATAAGCCTCATGCCATTGTCTGTGTGCAAACAGTTGGGTTTAAATGATCTTCTAGAACCCACTACCATGAATTTGCAATTCGCTGATAGATCTTCTAAGAAGGCAGCGGGAATCTTAAAAGACGTACTAGTTCAAATTGATAGATTTACCTTTCCCGTTGACTGGTACGTCTGAACATTGAAAAGGATGAAAATGTCCCCGATACTTGGAAGACCTTTTCTGTCTCTCAATTTAGAGCCCTCATTGATCATGATGGTGGGCGAGTGACGATACGAGTTGGTGATCAAGAAGTAAGCTATAATGTCTCCAGATCCATTCAAGTACCCTCTGGTCCGCCAACCGGCTTTTCCATTGAGGATACGTCTGATGACTTCAATGACCACATGGGAAAGCAAGTCATGGCTGTTGCAACTGAATATGAGCGACTGGTTGATAATTTGAATAATCATGGTGTGGTAAGTCTAGAGCAGTTAGAAGCTGATTTTGAGGATGAGTTGTTGAAAGGAGAAGCTTTGGCAGTGGGACCGCTAAGTAAACTCAGCGATGTTGAGTTGAAAAGTGGAGATCTTAAATCAAGTTTAGAAGACCCCCCTGCAGATTTGGTATTGAAGCCATAGCCTAAACATCTGAAGTATGTGTTTCTAAGAGAAGGTGACAAGCTTCCTTTGATTATATCTGCCAAGTTGTCTCGTTTAGAGGAAATGAAATTAATCAACGTCTTGAAAAAGAACGAAAGCCTTTGGATGGCAAGTAGGCGATATCGGAGGATATCTCCCCGACATCTGCTTGCATAAGATCAAGACTAATGAGGGTGCGAAATGTGTTAGACAGCCCCGACCCAGGAGGCTCAACCCTCATATGCAAGAGGTGGTTAAGAAAGAAATCATCAAACTTACGGATATGGGTATCATTTATGCCATCATTGATAGTGAATGGGTTTCCCGACTCGTAGTTCCCAAGAAAGGTGGAATTACGATTGAGAAGAATGAGAAGGAGAGGAAATAGCGTTGAGACTTGTCACGGGTTACTGTCCAGCATCGATTATAGAAAGCTCAATGAAGTAACCATGAAAGATCACTTTCCTTCCATTCATTGACCGGATGCTTGAGCGTCCTGGCGAGGCACGCATTCTACCGCTTCTGGATGGATATTCGGGATACTTTCGATACCCATTGATCCAATTGACCAAGAAAAGACCACTTTTACCTGCTTTATGGTACATTAAACTACAAAGTGAATGCCATTTGGTCTCTGCAATGCCCCAGCTACATTTCAAAGATGTATGCTGGCTATCTTTGACGGGCTAGTAGAAAAGTGTATGAAAATTTTTATGGACGATTTTTCGGTCTTTGGTCAGTCCTTCGACGACTGTCTTGACAATCTAGATCAAGTGTTATCCAGATGTGTGGAAAAGAACTTAGTACTCAATTGGGAAAAATGCCATTTCATGGTAGATGAGGGAATAGTTCTTGGCCACAAGATCTCCGCCAAAGGTATTGAGGTAGACAGAGCCAAGGTAGAAGCTATCGAGAAGATGAGTTATCCGAAGAATGTGCGTGAGGTAAGAGGCTTTCTTGGACATGTCGGTTTCTACAGAAGATTCATTCAAGACTTCTCCAAGATAGCCAAGCCCCTGTCTACTTTACTTAAGGAAGACGTTGAGTTCAATTTTGATGAAAGCGCAGCGGGCGTTTGAGGAGCTTAAAAACCGTTTAATCTCTGCTCCAATTCTTATATCACCCGACTGGAATCTACCTTTCGAGCTTATGTGCGACGCATCAAACTATGCAGTTGGTGCTGTTTTAGGACAAAGAATCAAAGGGAAATTGCAGCCAATCTATTATGCCAGCCACACATTGAATCCTTCTCAAGTTAACTACACGACGACTGTCACGGATTTTATCTAATGAAAATAAACAAGTAATAAATTTATAAATCTGGTATACCCCAAGTGTAGGGATCGTAGCATAGCGATTAATACCGGAGTCGATCTCAGGGAATCGGGGTATCTAGTTCATTAATTTTCCTAAGTTTGTCACGATTATTGTTTCTACAACTACAACTAAAAATAATACTAAAAACGAAAACAATAAACTGGACAGAGGATTGTCAGTCCAAAGCCAGGAAAGATCGTTGCGAACATAACTAAACTATAAACGAGAAAAACAATAAAACTCATAAAAGCATGATAATGACTATAGCGATTAAACATAGAATAAGCAATGATCCACCATCCCGCAACCCTTAATTTCCTCTCTAGATTATCTTATGATGATTTAACTAAAATTGTGATTCACCTATCAAAGGTATGAACTCCTAATCTCTTAGAAAAGTTCGCCTATCGATCTTTTATCTTTCGATCTTAAAGATTAACGCTTTCTAACCAAGGTGCAAGATTTCTCAATATAACAATCTAGATATTCAACCTAATCAACTCTCGTTACTTATAGGTTAAAGATCCAATCTTTCCTATGGTGATCTAGGTTTACACCGACTCTCGTCACATAGTAAACATCAATAGCAAAACATCTCTCGATTTAAATTGCATAGCATGAAAATCATAGAAGAGAAACAACTTAATTAAAACTCACAAAACATCCAAAGGAAGAAATAAAACGTTGCAGAAAAAGTCTCACATGCTCACCCAAGTTTGCTCAGCTACAAGCCATCTCCACGAATCGAAATAAATAAATAAAATAAAACAACCCTCGGTCGACCGAGCACCAGGGCTCGGTCGACCGAGCCAAACTTTGCTCGACTTAGGGTTTTCTCAATGTAAATTCTAATGTAAGATGTATTCTAGGGTTTAAGCAATGCGCCTATTTATAGATAACTAGGTCGGTTTAGCTGAGGCGGCACCTGGACGCCCGTTTGATATGCTGGACGCCCGTCCAGCCTGCTTGAAAACTTCGAGTCGGGCCGAATCATGATCAGACGCCCGTCCTTCTTTAAATCAAACGCTCGTTCAGCAAATTCCTCAGAACTCTGAATCAAACTATCTCTTCTGGACGCCAGTCCACTAGACTCTACTTCAAACGTGCATTCAGTACAACTTCATTCCAATTCTACTTTAAATCTTCAATCCAATCTCAACTTAATCTCTTTCCTTCTATTCAAATCTTCAATCGAACATCATTTTAGCTCCTTCCATGACATATTTGTGTACCTTCAAAACCATAAAAACAAGCAAAGTGTAAAACCATAGATAATTACCAATAAAATCACGAAATTAGCTCAAGTTTACACTTAAGTACTTTTAAAACTCATTTGCTCAATAATTCGATTAAACCCTTAATTCCTATGCAAATTATATGAATATGGAGGGAAATCATTATAAAATATAACGTTATAAATCATATAAAATCACCTTTAACAACTCCCCCACACTTAGCTTTTGCTCGTCCCGAGCAAGACAAAACAGAATAAAGGCTCGGAAAAAGAACAGACATCTCAGACAATATAGCATAGATCCAATAACTTAGAGGTTCACCCCGGTGTGTGTGCAGAGCCATAACAAACTTCCACTAAGTCCAAGCTTGAAAATTCCAAAGCAAAACTAGCTAATACCCCCTCGTAGACTAGCAATAAATGACACCCATAAGATGTACCCTACAAACGTAAAATATCCCGAAAAGAATGATCGAATATATCTAGGGCCTTTCTGAAATACTCAGAGGATAATCCCTACAGCATATCTATCAGTTTCTACTGGGATAAGATAGACGATAACTTAGTCTCTCATTCATTTCATAACAATTCATTAGTTGATTTAACTAGTTCACTTTTTAAACGCACATCAGAATGAGCTATTGCCCTGTCATAGCAGAATAGGATATTCGAGATATACCCTACCTTACTCCAATCATAAGGCAGCTTTTTCTGACTGTCGTGAGCTTTTGGTCATCATAGTGGTATAGGACATACGTGGTATACCCTATCGCACTCAAATCATTGACCAGCTTCCGACACACCCAATAATTTCATTATAAACTCAACTTTTTCAACAACATTAGTTACGTTTTACTTATCACATTCAAACCTTAGATATTCACAGTATATCATACTTCGGATCTAAATACAAACTATCATAAATCTTAAGATATATACGTAGCACTAAGCACATAACTTATAAGAAAACAAAAATCACTAATCAAAAGGGGTATAGCTTTATAAATTAGCTCATCATTCACTATGGCTCGTGAAAAATAGATCTCAGGTGAAACAACTAACTTATCAAACAATGATATATAGCTTGGATGACTATAAAAATAACGAACATTGAATTGAATTGCCTACTCGAGACAAAACAAAAACAAAAATGTCGAAAATTTTTGAAAATTCTAGCTCATTTTGCATAGAAACATAACGAATCAAGCAAATGTATAGATACATATCAAATCATTCCCCTCCCCCACACTTAAACCACAACATGTCCTCATGTTGTGCAGAATTAAAAAAAATGGATAAAAATACTTAGCTGATTGTAGTTCGAAAGTGGCAATTCTGGAAGTGGCCAGCATCAGATCCAGAAATGCCTGAGGAAATCAGTAGACTGTGGACCATCCACCGGAAAACTGGCTTCATCTAAAAGCTCACAAGCGCTATCGCAAATATCCTGCACACTTGAAAAACAAAACAAGATCTCGGGGAACATAGGGGAATATAACATATTGAACAGAAAAGTTTGATATAAGCACACGAAACAATTGCTCAGATGGAAAAATCACCATACAGGGAAAACACAGGACACCTAAGCGTCAAATATAAAGCCACAGAAGCTTACAATACAAATATAGCCCAACATGTGCATACAGAAATATCAAACTCTAAATGAAAGTGTAAATAGAGGACACTACAAAGTAGCAGGGCTAGGTGCACTAAAAAGAAAAGAAAATAAAAATATAATAAAATACAATGCAACTAAATGATATGCAACTATACTAAAAAGGCAAAACGAAAATAAAAAAAATAAACTAGCCCAACTAATTCCATAGATGTCGCCCTAATCTAAGCACGGTCAAGAATATAAACGTCTACTCAATAACGCCACAGAAGTGTAACAAAATTCGATTATGCAAAGCCACAGAAGCTTGCCATGTAAAGTGTAGACGTGCCTTTAACAACCCTAACACCCTAGATAGACGACAAAAGGAACAGCATAAATCAAATTGGAATCACATCTAACTAGGTGAATTACTCAACATGGATTGCAATAGATGGAAAGAAAACCATAACGGTGAAAGAACAGGACATCTACGTATATACAAAGGCCACAGAGGCTCACATTAAAACATCCATGTCGAATATGTATATAAAAATTAATCAATTATTTAACATGGATCAGTAGATGGAAAGATGTAAACATGCAAGTTCAGAACATCTACGTAAAAATAATTAGCCACAGAAGCTTGTATGAAAATATCCACGTCAAATAAAGCATTAAAAATCAAGTCAAGAAAATTTTGGAACCTGGACGTGCGTTCCTTCTTCCAAACAGGCGTTCGCCTGGAATTTATGAACTGGACGGGCGTCTGGATTAAACCGGACGCTCGTCTAGTTGCCCTAAGACTTAACAGAATAGGTGCATGTTGGATGGACGGGCGTTCACTCCTATGGACGCACGTCTGGTTACCACAAAGAGTGGCCGGGCGTTCACAGCGAGCAGGCTCCCGTCTGGTCTTAGCATGATGCACAAAAGAGAAACACGAGCAACCTCAGAAACCCTAGATATAACATCAAAAACCCTAGATACTTAAGAAACCCTAGAAAACCTTTATTTATTTATTTAAAACAGAAAACAATAAAAGGGAGAAAAACGTGTTGAAATCTTCTGAGCCCAAAATGGAAGGGAAAACAGTGGATTTTGACCTCGAAAACGGTGTCGAACGGCCATAGGCCATTTTGCTATGTTGTCGGCATCGGAACGAGCTTTCCGAATTGGGGTCCTACGCACCAAACGGACACTCGAGCCGAAAGTTATGGCCAAAATACTAACGAGTGCTAAAATGATCCCTTTTATACAAAAGTTCGACCGCTAATAACGTGGAGTCAGATAATTCAACCTCAGATGTCCCCGAATCAATGTAGAAACTAGAAAGGATAGAAACAAGAACCTATCTACGAAAAATTTGTAACAAAAACAGAAAAATTAATAGAAACTAGACAACCGTACCGATTCCCCGGCAACGGCGCCAAAAACTTGTTTTTGGATCCGTTGGCAGGAATACTCACCACTATACTACCTTCGAAAAATTAATAATGAACTGGACAACCGCACCGATTCCCCGGCAACGGCGCCAAAAACTTGTCACGGATTTTATCTAATGAAAATAAACAAGTAATAAATTTATAAATCCGGTATACCCCAAGTGTAGGGATCGTAGCATAGCGATTAATACCGGAGTCGATCTCAGGGAATCGGGGTATCTAGTTCATTAATTTTCCTAAGTTTGTCACGATTATTGTTACTACAACTACAACTAAAAATACTACTAAAAACGAAAACAATAAACTGGACAGAGGATTGTCAGTCCAAAGCCAGGAAAGATCGTTGCGAACATAACTAAACTATAAACGAGAAAAACAATAAAACTCATAAAAGCATGATAATGACTATAGCGATTAAACATAGAATAAGCAATGATCCACCATCCCGCAACCCTTAATTTCCTCTCTAGATTATCTTATGATGATTTAACTAAAATTGTGATTCACCTATCAAAGGTATGAACTCCTAATCTCTTAGAAAAGTTCGCCTATCGATCTTTTATCTTTCGATCTTAAAGATTAACGCTTTCTAACCAAGGTGCAAGATTTCTCAATATAACAATCTAGATATCCAACCTAATCAACTCTCATTACTTATAGGTTAAAGATCCAATCTTTCCTATGGTGATCTAGGTTTACACCGACTCTCGTCACATAGTAAACATCAATAGCAAAACATCTCTCGATTTAAATTGCATAGCATGAAAATCATAGAAGAGAAACAACTTAATTAAAACTCACAAAACATCCAAAGGAAGAAATAAAACGCTGCAGAAAAAGTCTCACATGCTCGCCCAAGTTTGCTCAGCTACAAGCCATCTCCACGAATCGAAATAAATAAATAAAATAAAACAACCCTCGGTCGACCGAGCACCAGGGCTCGGTCGACCGAGCCAAACTTTGCTCGACTTAAGGTTTTCTCAATGTAAATTCTGATGTAAGATGTATTCTAGGGTTTAAGCAATGCGCCTATTTATAGATAACTAGGTCGGTTTAGCTGAGGCGGCGCCTGGACGCCCGTTTGATATCTTTGACGCGCCCGTCCGCTTGAAAACTTCGAGTCGGGCCGAATCATGATCAGACGCCCGTCCTTCTTTAAATCAAACGCTCGTTCAGCAAATTCCTCAGAACTCTGAATCAAACTATCTCTTATGGACGCCAGTCCAAGGATGATATCAGACGATCCACTGGACTCTACTTCAAACGTGCGTTCAGTACAACTTCATTCCAATTCTACTTTAAATCTTCAATCCAATCTCAACTTAATCTCTTTCCTTCTATTCAAATCTTCAATCGAACATCATTTTAGCTCCTTCCATGGCATATTTGTGTACCTTCAAAACCATAAAAACAAGCAAAGTGTAAAACCATAGATAATTACCAATAAAATCACGAAATTAGCTCAAGTTTACACTTAAGTACTTTTAAAACTCATTTGCTCAATAATTCGATTAAACCCTTAATTCCTATGCAAATTATATGAATATGGAGGGAAATCATTATAAAATATAACGTTATAAATCATATCAAATCAACCTTAACAACGACTGAAAAGGAATTATTGGCCGTAGTCTTTGCTATGGACAAGTTTCGTAGTTACTTGTTGGGAGCTCAAGTGATTGTGTGGACTGATCACGCTTCTTTGCGATACCTGATGACAAAGAAAGTGGCCAAACCGTGCTTACTACGTTGGATACTGACCCTACAAGAGTTTGACGTTCAAATTAAAGATAAAAAGGGCAGTGAAAACGTCGTGGCGGATCATGTTTCGAGAATGTTAAGTGAGGAAAAGGATAATCCAAATGATATAGATCTTTACTTTCCTCTAGAAAACATTATGTTTATCGATGGCTGCGCTCCAGATGTTCCATGGTATTCTTCCATTGTCAATTACCTTCATTCCCGATATCTTGATCCAGAATTGTCCTATCAGGAGAAGAAAAAGTTCTTCTCTGATTTGAAATCTTCGTTTGGGATGAACCTTATCTGCTTAAGATCTCAGTAAAGATGGTCTTCTTAGAAGATGCGTTCGAAATCCGGAAGCGGTAGCGATATTATTGAGCAAAGGCCACAGTGGACCCACCGAGGTCACTTTGGTCCTTGGAAAACCGTTGCTAAGATCTTCCAATCCGGTTTCTATTGGCCCACGATATTTAAAGATACATAAGCTTTCTGTAAAGCATGCGATAGATGCCAAAGAACCGGTACTCTGACAAGGCGTTTCGACATGCCATTGACACCCATCCTAGAATGCGAAGTCTTTGATGTATGGGGCATCGATTTTATGGGACCATTCCCATCATCTTGTGGTAACAAATACATCTTAGTCTGCATGGACTACGTATCGAAATGGGTGGAGGCTCAGGCCACGACTCACAATGATCATAAGACGGTCATGAAGTTTCTAAAGAAAAATATTTTCGTGAGATTTGGATGTCCTCGAGCCTTGATCAGTGATGAAGGAACGCACTTTTGCAACCGACCCTTAGAAAAAGTGCTTGAAAAGTATGGTGTTCATCATAAGACTGGCACACCATATCATCCTATGACGAGTGGTCAAGTTGAACGGAGCAACCAAAGCATTAAGAAAATCCTGGAAAAAACGGTCAACAGTCATAGAAAAGACTGGAGTTTGAAATTGGATGATGTACTATGGGCATACAGGACCGCCTATAAGACTCCTATGGGTACCTCTCCATATCAAATGGTTTATGGTAAGCCATGTCATCTTCCAGTCGAGTTAGAGCATAGAGCTTATTGGGCTACAAAGTTTCTGAACTTTGATTCCCAATCTTGTGGTAAGCATCGACTGCAACAGTTGCATGAGTTGGACGAATTCAGACTCCAGGCCTATGAAAGCGCCAGGATCAGCAAAGATAGGATGAAACTCCTCCATGACGCCAAGATTAAGAAGAGAGAATTCAAAGTCGGGAACAAGTTCTTACATAATTCCCGGTTACATCATTCCTCGAAAGTTAAGGACACGATGGTCCGGTCCTTTTGAGATTCTCCAAATTATTCCTGAGGCGTTCTAGAACTACGAGGTTATGGTGACCAACCGTTTCGAGTAAATGGTCAAATGTGTAAGCACTACATTAGTGAACCCAAGGAAAAGCCTTTGATTGTTCGTTTCCTCGATATCCTCGGGTGTGGTACTAAAGGAGTCGAAGAAATTGACGAGTTTTCACCCGACCTGTTTTCAGAGGATGACGGTAGTGGTCGATCTGAAGAAGTTCTAGCAGGTAGTTGGGATATGGAAGAGTTTGAGAGGGAGCGTAAGCTGAACCGTCATCAGAATACTTAGAAGAAGAAGAAGTCGACCATGGGGCAGTTTAAACGTATTTGGAAAGCTATTAAAGAATTGACCCCATGTGTTAGATGTTGTTTCTGCAGCCACACTACTGATCAGAGCTTACACGAGGTAGTGGCTGGCAGAAAAGTTAAATGGCCTGATCCAGGCTGAGCTTAAAATGTGTCGAGCTAACGACATTAACCAATAGCGCCACTAGGGGGCATCCTAGATATCCCTTTTTAATACTAGTTACTTTTGTTTTATACTTTTTTTATTTATTGCTTTAGTCGTTTAAGTTTCTAGCCTTATTAAGCTTTTGTTTGTATCTATCAGTTTAGCAGTGTTTTAGATATGGATTTCGGAGTTCTACCAGAGGAGTTACCTTTCCTTAGGAGGATCCCACTTATCACTTTGTAGATGACGGACCGGGAGGACTATCGTTTTGCACGTAGACTTTGATATTAGTACCGCATCAGGATCGCCACCTATGTTCTTATTGTTCCCGAGTTTCGGGAGGTGGAGACTTTAGTACGAGGAGTTACAGCACTCTAGGGCGCCCATACACAATCTGAATGATCCGATCTTGTGATTTAGCGTTAGTCTTTGCAAAGTGAGCATTTTCGGGTGTCGATGTAGCGGTGAGGACCGGGCTTTGCGGGACGCGAGTATGATTTTCCTCCGGCGATTGACATGCTCCGCCGTCTTATCCGGTGGTGGATTGGGCGGAAATTTACGATGACTAAGCGTTGTTAGGTTGTTTCGTCGAGCAAGCAGGCGTAAAACAAAGCGCTCGGTGGGAGGCAACCCACTATTTTCTATTGTTTTTACTTATTTTCTAGTGATTTTATGTATTTCGTCGTTTTTCATTTGTCTTTTTGAGGTTTTATTTAAGTTTAATGAGAAAATGCAAATTTGAATTTGAATTGTATGAGTTTTATAATTTTTGCATAATCTCTGCTTTGGACGCCCGTCCGGAGATCTGGACGTCCGTCTACCCTATGCATTTCGTGGACGCCCGTCCATTATAAATGGACGCCCGTCTGCAATGTTCCCTCCAATCCTGTATCTAATTTGAAAGTTTGGACGAGCGTCTGATACACTGGGCGCCCGTCCCGTTCATATGGTTTCTCTCTTGACGCCCGTCCACGAAATGGGACGAGCGTCCATACCCTCGCCTATAAATACCCCTTCAGTCCATGAACCCTCATTTTTTAGAAATTCAAAATTGGGAGCCCGACTTTTGCCCTCCTCTTAACCTCAATCCCTCAATATTACACCAAATTGAGTGATTTCAGTTGCTATAGAACGCTTTTGGTCCCTTCTTTTCATTTTTCTAAACCTTATTCCTCAACCAGCAACCATTTTGGAGAATCAGAGCCCTCTTTGGTCCGACTTTTTCCAAGAAAAATTCAATTTTGGGCTCGAATTTGCATTGTTAGGGATCCTTTCCAGCATCATCATCATCTTTTCATCAACATTGGTAAGTTTCTAGTAACTTTTCAAGGATTAGTTCTTGTTTTTTGGAGTTCGATCTTCGGTTCGACTCTTTTATGTGAGTTGTACCTTATTTGAATTTTTTCTGTTTTGTTTCTAGTTTCTTGCTGTGTTGTTGCTGTGGTGATGATGGTGGTTGATGCATGGGTGGTTTTTGATTGTGTTGGTGTTGGTTTGTTGATTTGAAATCCCGTTTGGATGATAAACGGGTGGTTTGTTTGCTTTGATTTGGGATTGTTTTGGTTTAGTTTAGGCTTGAATCATGGTCCATAAGAAGGGAGTGCAAAAGCGTTATGGTAAGGGGGTGGCCAGGGAGTCTGGAAAGAAGCGTAAGGAGTTTGATCCCACCTTAATCGATCCAAATCGAGGTGTTAGCATTAGAGAGCAACCTCCTAGGGCCACACAAGCTAGGGCAACATTGAGGGATGAGCTTACCTCGGGATCGAGGCGATGATGGTATACCATTGATGAGGATGCTGGGTTCACCGAGGTGGAGAGTCGTCTAGGGTTGAGGAAGGCGTGGATGTTACTCGGGAGGAGGAACCGGCCGAGCCTAGGGTGAACAACCTAGGAAGAGAGCGAAGACCGTAGCCCCTATGCCTATGCCTCGTAGATTTGTGAATCCTGAGCCCACGACGCTTTACCAAACATTATTTCTCTCAGGAATATCTTTGATCGAGAGGGCAACGATGGAGACTAAAGTAGATCCGGGGTTCGTAAAGTTGTTATAGGACCGGAAATAGGATGCCTTGCTGACTATCCCGGGTACCCTACCATCAACGACTCCCTAGTTCGGGAATTTTATGCAAATTGCTCGGAGACTGATTTGGAAACGGGAGTAGTCGTGGTTCGGGGGGTGGAAGTTCCTTTTACGCCGGATGTGAAAAATAAGAAGTATAACTTGGCGTCTTTTGAGGGTCGGGACTATAAGGAGGAAATCGTTCATAGGCAGAATGCGGGGCAAGATCCGTTGGAGGAGTTAAGGTTAAAGGTTTGCCCGGATGTAGCATGGACGTTGAGACCGGGTGGAAACCGGAAGGAGTTGGTCACCACTACCTGGACGGAGGATCAGTGTAGGTTCATACAGAGTCAGTTGTTGCCAAAGAACAATCTGACGCATTTCCATATCGGTGACTTAGGGATGTTGTACGCTTTGACCTTTGGATTGAATGTGAATGTTGGACAAGCTTTATACGATGAGATAGCTATCAATCAGAAGGTTTACACGCGTAGCTTGATTGTCCCCCACTTGATTCATAGTTTGTGTATTGATGCCGGTGTGCCTGAGTATGGACCGGATCACAAACCGAAGAACCCGAGACCTATACAGAGAGAAAAGGTTAAGTCTTCGGAACGTTCTGAGGCGGAGGCACCACTTGAGCCCGGTTCGTCTTCAGCACCGCCTCGAGCATCCTCCCTTCCTACTTTATCTCCCTCAGTCCGGATGAGGTTGAGTATGGCTAACAGTGTACGGAACTGGATGGAGGATATCCGGACTTCTCAGAATAACATCTTGTCCATTTTGCGGTGTATCAGTGAGGGCCGAACTCCGAGGGACGATAGAGTCTTCAACCCGAGCGTTATCGATTACCTTTATTTGGATGAGGTTGAGAGTGCTATTGCGGATGTTTTGCACGAGTCTGAGTCGGCTTCGGATGAGGAGCAGCCTGACTCTCCTCCGGGTGGATCACCTCCGGCTGATGATTCTGCGGCACCGGGCCAGACCTGATCTTGTTTTTCTGATTCTAGCTTTTGTTTTATCCTAGATGCGATGGTTGTATAATCTTGCTACTTTTCATTCCGTGATTTGTTGTACTTTTCATATAGCTACTGTTTATTTTTTCCAAATGAATCATGTAAGCCATAAGGCATCCGTACTTTCATTTGACTTTACTCTGCTTTCTATTTTCGATGTATTGAATGTTTTATCTTTTGATATTACTCAATTTTGCTATATCCCTTCATTTTGGTATATTTCCCCGTTTTCCCCGAGTTTTTCCGTGTTTGTCGAGTAGTGCAGGTATATTTTTAGCGGTATTGTCGAGTTCTAATTGTCAGTACGTAGGCTCCGGCCTGACCAACGATTCGCGTATCTATTGAAATCAGCTAAGTCCTTTATCTTTTCTTTCATGCTGCACAACATGAGGACATGTTGATATTTAAGTGTGGGGGAGGGGAATGATTTGATATGTATCTATACATTTGCTTGCTAAATTCGTTGCGAGTCTATGCGAAATGAGCTAGAATTTTCAAATTTTTCCGACATTTTTGTTTTTTTGTTTTGTCCCGAGTAGTCAATTCAATTCAATGTTCGTTATTTTTATAGTCATCCAAGATATATATCATATGTTTGATAAGTTAGTTGTTTCACCTGAGATCTATTTCTCACGAGCCATAGTGAATGATGAGCAAATTTATAAAGCTATACCCCTTTTGACGAGTGATTTCTGATTTTCTTATAAGTCATGTGCTTAGTGCTACGTATATATCTTGAGATTTATGATAGTTTTTATTTAGATCCGAAGTATGTTATACTGTGAATATCTTAGGTTTGAATGTGATAAGTAAAACGTAACTAAAGTTGTTGAAAAAATTTAAAAAAATGATAAATGAATAAGTTGGGTGTGTCGAAAGCTAGTCGATGATTTGAGTGAGGTAGGGCATATCTCGAATGTCCTATACCACTATGATGACTAAAAGCTCACGACAGTCAGAAAAAGCTGCCTTATGATTGGAGTAAGGTAGGGTATATCTCGAATATCCTATTCTGCTATAAGGGCAAGAGCTTATTCTGATGTGCGTTTAAAAAGTGAACTAGTTAAATCAACTAATGAATTGTTATGAAATGAATGTAAGACTAAGTTATCGTCTATCTTATCCCCAGTAGAAACTGATAGATATGCTGTAGGGATTATCCTCTGAGTATTTCAGAAAGGCCCTAGATATATTCGATCATCCTTTTCGGGATATTTTACGTTTGTAGGGTACATCTTATGAGTGTCATTTATTGCTAGTCTATGAGGGGGTATTAGCTAGTTTTGCTTTGGAATTTTCAAGCTTGGACTTAGTGGAAGTTTGTTATGGCTTTGCACACACAGTGGTGAACTTCTGATTTATTGGATCTATGCTATATTGTCTGAGATGTCTGTTTTTTTGTCTCGAGCCTTGATTTTGTCTTGTTTTGCTCGGGACGAGCAAAAGCTAAGTGTGGGGAGTTGTTAAGGGTGAATTTATACGATTTATATTGATATATTTTATGATAATTTCCCTCATATTTGTATAATTTGCATAAGAAACGAGTGTTTAATGGAATTATTGAGTAAATGAGGTTTTCAAGGAGTTATTCGCAAAATAGGTTAATTTTGGTGTTTTAATTTTGATTTTATGATTATTTGGATGATATTACGTTTTGCGATGTTTTGATGTGTTATTGGTACATATTTGATGCTCAAATGATGATCAAAAAGAGATAAGAGTCGAATTACATTGATGATAAAGGAGATAGGGAAGAAATTGGATAGGAGAAAAGAGATAAAGATGAGAAAATCAAGATTTGATCGACACTGAACTGACGTCCTAAGTCCCGTCCAGTGGACGGGCGTCCAATATGTCAAACGGGCGTCCAGGATGGAAGATTTGATTCAGAGTTCTCCCAAATTCGATGGACGAGCGTCTGAAATAGAGAAGAACGGGCGTCTGGCCATGACTCGGCCCGATTCGAAGTTTGCACTGAAGGCTGGACGGGTGTCACGGATTTTATCTAACAAAACAAACAAGTAATAAAATTTATAAATCCGGTATTCCCCAAGTGTAGGGATCGTAGTATAGCGATTAATACCGGAGTCGATCACAGGGAATCGGGGTATCTAGTTCATTAATTTTCCTAAGGTTGTTACTATTATTACTAAAACCTAAAATAACAAAACGGAAATAAAACTGGACAGAGGATTGTCAGTCCAAAGCCAGGAAGGAAAGTTACGAACTTAACTAATGAAAGTAAAATATATTCTAAAAACTAAAACGAAGATAAAATTCAAAGATCACAGCGAGGAACAAGGCATAAGATTATTTCAATTAATTCTAACGTAGAACAAGCAATGATCCACCTATCTCGCAACTCTCAATTTCTACCCTAGATCGTTTAGTGAAGATTTAATAAAGATGTGGTTCACCTATCAAAGGTATGAATTCCTACTCTCGTAGATAATTCGCCTATTAATCTCTCATCTCTCGATCTTAAAGATTAACGCTTCCATAACAAAGGTGTAAGATTTCTCAATCTAGCAACCTAGAAATTAACTTAACAACTCTCGTTATATATAGGTTAAAGATCTAATCTTTACTACGGTGATCTAGGTCTAACAACGATTTTCATCAAACGTTAAACATCAATAAGCAACAATCCATCGATACAATTGCAAAATCAATACAAAACGTAATAAAGAAACAACTTTAAATAAAAACTCACAAAACAATCCAAGATTCGAAATCAAAACGCTGCTGAGAATTGGCTTCACAAAGCTCATTCTAGGCTTAGCCTTAGCTCATCGTTGGAATACAAATCATATATATAAAAAGAAGATAAATGGTGGGAAAACGCAGCTAGGGCGCCCCCAAAGGGCCTGGGGCGGCCAGGGATCGAATTGTGTCATCCGTGGAGAAAATACGCTGCCTTATATAGAGAAATAAGTCGGTTCCAACAAAGTCGGCCGCGGACGCCCGTCTGCCTTCCTGGACGCCCGTCCAGCTGCTTTGGACGCTAGGGCAGACGCTCGTCCATGCAACGTCCAAACTCTCTGAATGTAAAAACTCCTCCGGGCGCTTGATCCATTTCAAGAACGCCCGTCCCACCGGGCGGGATTCGACGCCTTGATTTGATATGATCGAATTTGATTTCTTTGATCTTTATCTCTTTTCTTCTTGTCAATTCCTTCATTATCTCTTTTATCATCAATTAGCTCGAACTTAATCACCTTTTGATCATCTTTTGAGCCTCGAACATGTATCTATAACACATAAAAACATCGCAAAATGTAATAATGCTCAAATAATCATAAAATCACAATTAAAACACATAAATCAACCTATTTTGCGATTAACTTATTTAAAATGTCATTTACTCAATAAATCCATTAAACACTCGTTTCTTATGCAATTTCATACGAATATGAGGGAAAATATCATAGAATATAGCGTTATAAATCGTATAAATTCACCCTTAACAACGGGCGTCCATACGCCGACTTTGCCCAAACCGACTTTGTTTCCTATAAATACTTGCTGTTTTTCCACATGAATGAGACCATATACTCATTACTCAAAACCCTAAACCTAGGGGCGGCTTTAGGCTGCGTTTTTACACTTTTTATTCCAGTTTTTATGATTAAAATTCTAGATTAAAATTAGTAGTTTTTATGTACTTTTCTTCTACAAATTCAAGTTACAAGAGGATGTCTAGAGGCTAAGCCTTCATCAAACGAGCATTGTGAAGCCTATCCAACACGTTTTGATTCCGTTTCTTCGATTATATTGTGAGTTTTATCTAAAGTTGTTTCCTTTATCATGTTTTATATTGTTCATTGCAATTATATTGAAAGATGTGCATGTTTGATTGTTTTATGTTGATGAAAGTCATATAAACATTAGATCATCGTGATAAGGAATAGATGTTTAATCTATATAAAGAGAGTTAATAGGTTAGATTTCTAGGTTACGAACGTTAAAGTTTACACCTTTAATTAGTAAAGTCGTTAATCTTTAAATCGAAAGATATAGATTAATAGGTGAACTATCTAAGAAATTAGGGTTCATGTTTTAGACAAGGTGAAATCACAACTTGGTTAGAAAGCACAATATAATCGAGATAGGAGTTGATACTTGTTAGGATAGGTGGATCAATCGCTTGTTTGTTCGTTATAATTTGAATTTAATCCCGTAAAACTTGAGTTGTTTAGTTTAGTCGAATCTTCTTATTGCATCTTAGGTTTAGTTGTAGTTTAAATTGTTCGCAACCCGTATCTTCCTGGCTTTAGATTCATTCTTCTCGTCGGCTTACATTCGTGTAATCTTTACCTTCGATCTCGTTTAGTTTTATTTGTTTGTTTAGGTTAGTTTTAGTGACATAGTTTAGTTAGACAAAAACTAGGATTAACAATCGTCAGTTCCCCGTAAGATCGACCCGGTATCAACCTCTTTACTACGATCCTTGCACTTGAGGTAAGCCGGATTTATAAATATTATTACTTGTTTATTTTGCATTAGATAAATCCGTGAACACCGCCGGACCTCCTCGATATGTTACCTTAGAAAACCCGGAGTTTTCTAAAACTCGAACCCAAGTACTTAAGGCCGAAAATTCTAAGCCTTAATACTTCCTCAAAACCGAAAATTATGTCCTTGTAAATGCTTGGGAGAACTCTCTTTATATAGGAGAGTAATCATTGTCCTCCAAGGATTTAATAATTAAAAGATAATTTTTAAATTAATCCTTAATTTAAATAAAAGATAATTATAATAATTATCCCAAACAAATTAGGATAATAATATTATTATCTAATATTCCATGATTTATCACTTAACAAATAAATGATTAAATCATACATTAAATAATTATCCAAGAAAACTAATTTCCCAATAATTAAATAATACCACTAAAACGCGCACCTAAAACCTATCATACAAGTACCACACGCATTTTGACATATTGAGCGAGTCCACTTAAAAATGTCTTTTTCATGTATTTAATTATTTAGTCCAACTAAACAATTAATCCACATATCTATTAAATAGTCCAATCCAACTATTTAATATTAATTGAGGTGAAACGACGAGAAAACATATGCATGTTAGGAGCCACGTCCGGGACCATGGACTCATATTCAGTAGCTACAATAAATTAAATAAAATTATTCGTCAGACCGAACAATTATATTCAATCTATTAATACCGGGATTACACCACCATAAACCCGAAACTGAACTCTGCCGAATATAGATATAAACTTACACTCAACCATGAGTTGATAAGCGTCCACTGATATAATCATTACATACGGATAAATCCTCCATAGACTGTTCGTTTCGATTCGGGATATTTCCGTAAACCCTTCTCGAAACCTCTTATCCTTATTTACCATTAACCCCCTAGTGATCAATTAGTTCATAACTAATATAATATGAACTCCCGGGATCGATCAGTTTCTGGGATTAACAAATAAGGGAACCGTCTGTCTACTTCCCGCAGGAAGGAATGGATTCATATCTGTGAAGTCACAGGCTACTCACTTATTCCAGAATAGTGCCAACGAGAAGTGTTAGACCACATACTTCGAAGTGATCCTTAACTAACACATCAAACCCTACTTTGGACTAAGCAGTAGACTGTGATCACTCAGGATTGAGATTAATCCATATATGATCATCTTGTGATTCGATAAGACTTCTCGATTACGGAATTATATCGAGAACTCAAATCAAATCGGTCCAAATTTATATGATTATCATCATATATAAATGCCCCACTAGGTACTCTATTACCGATAAATCCGGATAAGATCATCACACTAAAAGTGTTAGGCGCATTATTAGAAAATTAATCTAGAGACCCGCACTCGAGATTAATAAACGCTACGGACTAAGTTAATTTTAAGTATATTTCACAAACTCAATCCTCGTGTGTATAGCCATACGCTGAGTTATGTGATTACATAATCAATATACTTAGGGCTTTCTGTAGTGTCTTAATTATAAGCATACATGCATATAATAAGATGAATTATTAATTCTGTCATAAAAACAATTAGATAATTGTTTTTCGGGCACTACACCTAACAATTACCATTACATGCTATGTATTCTCGAGAGTCCTCAACATCACATTAATTGCACCTTATGCCCGAGGGCCATTCATACTTATAGGGGGTGTTAGGCCGGATAAAAGTGTCCACATGCGGGTTATAGAATAGCCGTCCGGTTGGCATTATATTTCAATCAATTAAATTCAAATGCCTTGCCCCTCAAGGCTTACTTGAGAAGACGTAATACCATCAATCCATCTGTGATTGCATCTCGGATAAAATGACAATCAGTCTCAATATGCTTGGTTCTCTCGTGGAAAACCGGATTCTACGCAATATACAACACTAGAGTCGCATGCCCTTGTCAAGCGACGCCCTTAGCTTGCCAAGAAATTGTCTAAGCCATTATAATTCACAAGTGATGGGCGCCATCGACCGGTATTAATTCAAACTCCGCTGAAGAGCGTGAAACTATGCATTGTTTCTTGGATTCACTGTTTTGCACCCGGAATCCACTGTTCACGAATTAATGGACATTCTCACCTTCAATTTTTTTATGGGTTTATTGTTAGAAAAGACAATTTGAATATAGAAATATGGAAAGATGACAATGAGATTTTTTTTTTGGTAAAAATGACATGTCTTTATTACACTGTGATTTAAATTCTTTCGTATTCAACTATAAAAACAAATATATCTTTTGATTCGATTATCGTAAGATGATATTTCTTTTATCACATTTTTTTTTCGACCTCTTTATTTAGACAACTCATTTGATATTCTTTCAACGTTATTTTCAAGGTCATTTTTATAATATAAAAAAACACATAAATAGTGGAATAGTGAAACATTAGATTTGAGTTCAGTTCCACTGTAGCAAACAGTAGATTTGGGGTTATGAACTGTGAATTTGTCCTTATCATTCAATTTATATTTCCACTATCATGATTCCTATTTTTTTTTTCTTTTTTTGTCATTTTAAACCACCCCTTTTTAATTTGGGTAAGTCCTGCCTGGGTGCTCCATCTGCGGAGTAGACCCCTCCCAATTACTTTCCTGACTCAAACTGTCATATTTTCAGTATGTTTCGTTTCTACCGGTCCACCTCATTTCTTTATTATTATTATTATTTTCGTTATTCATTTGGACTTCCATGGTGTATTGTCATAATTTAATTTATGTATGTATTACCCCACCTTTCGAACCAACCCTCGTTGTCCCTTTTTTTTTTTTTTAATAAAGTCCATAAATGTACTATGTATATATATTTTAGACGATTCATAAATAGGCATTTTGCAACTGATTTTAAATAAAATAACAACTAAATAAGTTTTAGAGAATAAATAGAACATCTTTAAAAAAAATGCACAATTTTCTTTTTTCTTCCTCGTTTTTAAACACACATTTTCTTATTTAGAGGTTTAATGATAATAAAAAGCTCAACATTTTCTAATAACTTTTTTTCATTCCTTCGTTTTGATACATCATTTGACATTATTCATGTGATTCATGGTCGACATTTATATACACTAGTGAATTTCGAACAACAGTAAATTTTGATAGTCAAACAACAAAATTCGATAGTTAATTTCAGAAATTATGTTAGAACATGGTCATTGTGCTTTTATAATAAAGAACACGAAAAAAAATATAGTGAATTATGATTAAAAAGTGTTTAAAAATAGCTGATAATAAATAAAATGTATTTTCTGCTCAATCTCAATCATCAATATAATATGCACATTTTAATATTTTGTCCTTTCTACAAAAAAAATTGTCAGAGCATCACACTTTCCCGAATGTAGATTTTCATGTTATCCGTCTCACTAAATACCCACCCATATACACACACTTGGGAAATCACTGAGGTTATAACCCAGAGGTGTCGGCTTTGAGTAGAGCTGTTAACGAACAAAGCCGTTAAAAACAAATTTCGTGTTAATTTCGTTAGTGTTCATGATCGTTTGTTCATTTAGCTTAACGAGCCGAGCTCAAACATGATTGTAGGCTCGTTCGCTTAACAAACGAACATGAACTTGGTTCGCGAACGTTCGATTAAGTTCGCGAACGTGCTTATATAGATACATCAATTTACACAGTAACCCTAACTCAAACAATGATAAGTCATTAATTCGTCTAATTGAGATTATAGATTAATTTTATATAATATTTACATATTTTTATAATGATTATTGTAGCGTTATATATGTAATATTAATCTATAACTTGTTATATTTACATTTGCACTTTATGTTTTATACCTTAACAAATCGAACTCGAGCTGAACTCGAGCCATACTCGAGTTGGAAGACAACAATATGTTTAACGAGCCGAGTTAATTTGAACACGAGCTCGAACATTTCATCTTTTAAACGAGCCAAGTTCGAACAAATTTTTTTGTTCGTTTAACAAACGAACGAGCTCGAACGAGCTTGTGATCTAAACGAGCTCGAGCTCGAACTACCAATACTCGGTTCGGCTCGTCTCATTAACAGCTCTGTTTGAGTCCCAATGAGATCAAAAGTGTGTGCTTATTTCGTATCCGTAAAATAAATTCATATCTTACAATTTTCTCACAAATCATACTTTCATCCCCTAATAAAAATAAAAAAAATTTGTAGAGAAGAATAACTTTAGTACATTAATGATTAATAAGGATAAAGTTAAAGTGTGTTCTAATAATAACCCTATTTTAATTCTCCAACTTTAATGCTGCTGCATGTCTTTATTTTTCTCTATAAATTTTCATTGTTGGCTGTTAAAAAAATGCATTTTATTATTTAATTAAGCTAGGAGAAAAAAATGCAATTTATTTCTGCAAGGCAAACAAATAAAAAAAATCTGTAGCTTATAAAGGAAAAAGTAAAGAAAGAAAATGAGGACAAACCGACAGCATAGTCAAGTAAAGTAATTGGGATGGGGTCCACTCCGCAAATGGAGCACCCAGGCAAGACTTACCCTTTTAAAATTTGTCTTTATTTATTGGGTAATGATAGAGTTACTCCCTAAATTCTACACCATGTTTACACCCAAAATAATCTTGTGGTTGTGATTTTTTCAAGTTTTTTCAATTTTTTTTACAAGTGAAAAATATGTGGTGAGATGATGATGGTGTAAAAATGGTGTAGACTTAAGGGAGTAAACCTATCACTCCCCTTATTTATTCATCATTTTTTTCTTTCATCATTATTTATTCATCATTTTTTTCTTTCTCTATTTCTATCTCAGGGAGGGATAGAGTTATTAGCTCTTTCAAATTTACACCATCATTATTCATCTGTTAAAATAGTTAAAAAAAACTTGAAATCCTCTGTCATTTCCTTTTATCTTTTTTTTTTTAAGGGGCCTTTTATTTCTTATCTTTGTCCCCTTTTATCTTTTTTTTTTTTTAGGGGCCCTTTTATTTCTTATCTTTGCCTTTTATTCCCATGCTCCTATAATTTAATGTTTGCTTTTTATACATGCATACGGTAGAAAAGTCAGCTTGACCTGCCATGCCGTGCCACTTGAGGAGACTTTCAGAGGAGACTAATGAAATAATGAGTGATTCTAAAATGTTTTATTTAAAAAAAAATGAATAAAAAAAATTTTCATAGCTGGAAGTGCACGACATTCAACAAGAAAAATGGGATCTCTCAATTCGATCTTGTTCATCATTTTGTCAGTAAACTTGTTCCAATTTGTATTTCATCATCCTGTTGCATCAACACATGTACTAATTATCCCACATCAAAAAGGGTTCATTAATTATTCTTCTCCAACCCCTGTAGATGACAACTTATTCACTCTTGCATTTTTCCAATCCGCTCATTCTTCTAATTCGACTTACCTCGGAATATCGTACATAGTTGATAATCAGATAGTATGGGTTGCGAATCGCAACATGCCCATACTAAATGTCGAGCATGGAGTAGTACTAAAGATAGAAGACTCAGGATCAGCTCTCAAAGTTGTCAATGGCAGTGGTATCACTTTGTTCAATATCTTTTATAATCAGGTTGGTTCAGGCAACAAGACGAGAGCTGTGCTGGAAGATTCAGGCAATTTTGTTGTTTATGATGAGTTGAACCGGACGTTATGGGAGAGTTTCGATCATCCAACTGACATACTGATATCTGGTATGAAACTTGGATATAACCTCACAACAAAGCAGAACTGGACACTGACTTCTTGGTTATCGGATCAGGTTCCGGCCTCAGGTGCTTTCACTCTGAGCTTGGAACGATATCAAAATTCACCACAGTTACTAATCTATCGGCGTGGAGTGCTTTACTGGGCCAGTGGTCCATGGAAGAATGGAACTTTTCAATTTTTGGACTCCTTTTATAGCTCTACTGGCCTGCCTTCTTACTATCTGAGCCTGATTTCTGATCCTTCAGGCATGTCTGTTACTTTTCAGACAAATGATAACGAGCTCCGGTTAAATCCCGACGGGCAATTCGATGATGGAAGAGTGCCTATTAATGGTGAAGCGAAATTTTGCTATGGATATCCAAGTGATGACGGGTGCGTGGTTTCTACATTGCCTAACTGTCGAGGCCAAAACGATAGCTTCCAGTGGAAAATAGGAAACTGGAGCGGTGGTCCGAGTATTTCTGATGATAATTCAAGCATTAACCTAAACGAATGTATGGAAAAATGCTGGAACAAGTGTAATTGCGTGGGATTTATCCCGTTTAGTGACGGAGTTGGATGCACCACATGGGTAAATAATTCTAAATATATGCAATTTATAGAAGATCCATCTGGCACCGAACACCAGTATGTTTTGGTTTCACAAAAATCTCTGAAAACTACTGCCTCCGCCTCCGTCTCCGCCGCCTTCTACGCCGCCGCCAAATGTAAGTCCGTTTAGTTTTTTGGTTTAATCTAGTAATATAAATTCATTTAGATAACCAATAAAATATTTATTATATTTTTTTCCTTTTACACCCTTATTTATTATATAGCTGCCCACTTTTCATTGTCTTGCATTAAATAACGGTCTAAGGTCATTTTAATTTTTTCATCAAAATTAATGACAAATAATCATTTTAACCAATTTTTTTATTCTGTGAGAAAAACCTTAAATAGACTTACATTTTGGGACGGATGTATTAGGATTCTTTACTTTTTTTTTCAAGTATATTAATTTACCTATCATTTATATATAGTGCATACTGCATAGGGAACATGACATTTGAAATGTTCCAGTGGAATCACGTCTCATTATTTATGCAGTTTCACCAGCGTTGGCGATGTTTTTGCTAGCAGCAATTGTGCCTATATCAATTTTACTACTCTGTTGGTGCTGCTATGTGATGATACGAAGGCGAAGGCGCAGACGTGAAGGTACTGAAAATAACATTCATAGACTCAATCCCATGTTAAATTTACATATGTTGTATGCTTCCAAGGTAAGGCCGCATATATATATCTCTATCTCTATCTCTACTATGTTAAAAGTGTGAGTTTGTTTCCTTCAAAAAGCGTTTCTTCCTATTTATTATTAATTATAATAAGAATTACAATTTAATAATATAATAAGTGTTTCTCTCTATTTATTAATGATTACAATTTTATAATATAATATAATAAAATCAACGCTTAAAACTACCTCTATCTAATTTATCTACCACGAGAAGGGATATATATGCAAGCACTTATGTACAAATACTCCCTCCGTTTTTTTTAATATGTCCCAGTGAGAAGATTCATACAAATTAAGAAAGTAATTGATATGTCTTAAATATAGTGTTGGAAATTTATTCTTTTTATTAGAGATGTAGATACTTTGTTGATAATGTGTTTTTAGTATTGGAAATGTATTTTTTTTATTGGAGATGTAAATATTTTATTGGTAAAAGAGGAAAAAGTAATAAAAGATGCCTTGTAAATATACAATGACAGATAAATAAAAATTAAAAAAATTATGAAATATGACAGATAAAAAAATAGAGAGAGTATTACAAAATTCCCATTAACAGCAAATACAACGACAAGGAATTGTGATATGCAATCATTTATCAATAAATATTACAATAAAAAATATATTATGCAATTCAAATACCTTTAAAAGACACTATACATGGGCTTTTAGAGTTTCCCTTCAGTAAACAACAACAACAACAACAACAACAACAACAATAATAATAATAATAAACATTCCTAACCCTCTACAGACCATTTGTTGTTATTTGAACAACCTCCCGCATTTTAATCATCTAAGGAAACATATGAATAATAATAAAACTCCCCTTTTAAAAGTCATACCAAACAAACACAAGTTTTATACATACTTGCATACAAATCAACTTGGATCAATACTCAAAGAGAGCCTTCTTACCGCACATAATTGCAAATCTGTCATAAAGAAAGCCAAAAACAATATGATAAATAACAGATCACCCATTCAAAGTAATGGCAATCAATCGCATCAAACTATTCAATGTTATTATTTCATTAGAGGTGCTTAATTATTATTTAGTTTATACGAGTAAATTTTTCTTTAGGAATAGAAAACACATTAAGGAATCATTAATTATAAATATTTATTAAGTATAGTAAATAATTAATTTAAAGGATTAAATATTGAACAACATTTTGTCCTTTAAAAGTATTAAACTACATTTTCTCTTCTCTGTACATTTTATACAAACATATCTTTTGATCTACACATTGAATAATTATAATTCTTTTGCCATAAATTATATTTTTCCATTCTTTTTATTTGATGTCTTTTAGACACGATTTCTGATATCACAATTTTTTATGCAATGACATCACACAATGACACATTATTGGCATATCACAATAACATTCACAGTCACTGTCACAATGATGAAATTAACGATGCTTCTTTATCATTTGAGTTGTTTTGCCAGATCGGTTGCTCAAGACCTTTGGTCTTTACCCGGATCCGATGAAGAAAATTTAAATTGCATCTAGTGTCTTAAAGATGTCAGTGTCAATGTGCATGCTTTGTTAGTATTTAAAAGTGTTAATGTGCTCTCTCAGTATAAAAAAAGTTGACATGATAGAATGCATCGAGAAATTGCATCAGAATTTTCAAAAACCAAATTATCATTTCCACAATATTCTCATTGCTATTTTTAACGTTGTTGCTACATTGTATTTGTCTATTTGCTTTTGGCAAGATCAGTCTTGCATATGAATTGAGCTTAGGAGTTCTTTTCATATCATCATTTTCAAATTCTATCTAAATCATTCAATGAGACACTGTAAATTGAATGACTGAATGACCAAAATTACATCAAGTGGCTCAGTCCTTCATAAACCCTCTATTTAAGTGATGTATTGCTATGTGCCATTATAACACGATGTTGTGATTATAGAGTACTGCTACTTACTACTACTACTATATACAAGTTTCTCTGTTGTTTATTTACGAAAACCCCAAAAAATGGAAACTAATGGATGTAATGAAAATGTATTAAAACAGATTTTCAAAGATGTAAATGAAAAGACTTGGTTGTTTAATTACTTTTAATGGTGTAAGAGAGCATAATGTTAGGGTAGGCGATGCAATGAAGAAGACAGTGCATAATGTTTTTTGGCCGAAATCGGATATTTTATTAAGAAAACTCTGAAACAGTATAAGGTCCACAAAAGTTAAGGCAAAAAAATACTACAAAATTTGTAGGCTAGCAAAACAAAACTAATCAAGTCCAAGCTAATCTAAGTTCTTGGCTTTACGAACAACTTCAGAAATAAAAATCATCTTCGAGGGCCGGTGTGTGTCAATACCATGCCTTTTTTTGTTACATCAATACTAGATGCTTTGAAAGAGTTCACGAAATAAATATCTATAGAATCCACGGTATCGTGCTTGTACATATTCAAATTAAGATACCTCTTGAGCCACTCAAGAATCTAAATAGTCGGGGTAAAATAGGTCCAATGTTTCCGATGAGTAACATATCTCCATATATTGTTTACCCAAGGGCAATCCATCAAAGAAAGCATGATGTATTGAATGAACACACCACATTTATAGCAGGTTCCATCGTCAATGATATCCTTGAGGATAATAGGTCAGCCGCAGGAAGAGCACCCCGTCGTATCTAAAAAAGTAAAACATCGCCTCTAAGGGAGCTTTTAATAGACCACGGTGATTTTTAGACACATGTACCAGCTGTTGAGTATGGGTCTTGTCGACTCTGAAGTTCAAAGTATGTCGAGAGGTGTTTGCAGCAAAGTAGATGTGATGCCATATAAAATAACATGTGGATTTGTTTGCATCGAGAGGTGAACCATATATGTGTCTTAAGATCTGCACCTATAATTTACCATGCTCGGTAAGCAATTTCCACGCAAGTTTATCCAAAAGCGCGGTATTCGTTTCTAGGGAAGTACATATTCCCAGGTCACCACTAAGTTTAGGTCGACAAATGGATTTTCATGCTACAAGATGTAACGTTCTCTTTTCTATATCATGGCCCCAGGAAAAATAGCAAACCATTTTGTCTATTTCATTTATGGCAAAAGAAGGTAGGCGAACAATTTGCATGTGATAATAAGGGGTCATGGTGAGAACTTTTTGCATTAAGATGACTCGCCCTGCTCTGGAGAGAGTGAAGGCTTTCTAGGTCTGTAATTTTGATCGGACTATATATATAATTCCTTGAAAATCCTTCTTAACCCGACCATGATGCAATGTGAAGTAAATATATTTTTCAAAATAGAGAGTGGGACATACAAGTTCTTCTTCGATGTTGTGCACCACTTGAGTATTCGTGTTGGATGAAACCATGAATCTTGATTTAGTGATACTGATTTTATGGCCTGACATATCACAAAATTGGATAGGACAACGTCAATTTCATGCGCCTGGTCTATGGTTGCTTCTGAGAAAAGAATGAGGTCGCCCGCAAAGAAGAGATGGGAAATTCTCGGTCCTCCACGTGAAACACTAATCGGTTTCCATTTCCCACCAGTAATGGATTGATTGATTAAGAAACTCTGACCTTGCATAACGAGTATGAAGAGATACAGAGAAAATAATCGTCTTGTTTTAGTCAATGATGAGGTCGGAATCCTTGGAGGGGGTATCATTCCAAAGAATCTTTAATAAAGTGCTAAATAATGTGACTATGATCAGATCGACAATAATGTCACTAAATCCCAATAGATATAGAATCTGACCAAGGAAGGATCAATTGACACTATCGTATGCCTTTTAAAGATAGACTTTGACAACCATGATCCCTTTGTTGCCCGATTTTTCCTTATAGCATATAAAACCTCTTGAGTCACAATGATGTTGTCTGAAGTCTGCCTGCCTGTAATGAAGGCGTTTTGGTTGTTGTCGACGATCAAATGCAACCTATTTGTAACAATTTTTGTGATAATCTTGGTGGTGACCTTCATATGAGCTATGTGGAGTAGCTGAGAGAGAGATTCAAGGGGCTTGAATTTCAGAATTACGATGTTGAAGGTCCAGTTCATATCATGTGGAAAGCTATTTTTCTGAAATACCTTGGTGATCCAAGCTGTGATAGAGAGGTCAATTGTATCCAGTTCTTTTGATAGAAGATCGGGAGGAAGCCATTTCGTCCGGTGATTTGAAGGGTCTCTTTTGAAATATTGTAGATTGTACTTCCTATGCACTAACAAGGTAGTTTAAAATCCTCTTATCAACATGATTAGCCGGAGGAGAGAACATGCCTTGGAATGAGGGTCACTGGTTCTTTAATATGAGATCCATGAAGTATTGACAAACCATAGCGTGAAGGGATTTGTTGCCATTGATCCATGTCCCACTGGCATATTTCAGATAAAGAATATTGTTCCCGCCTTTTCTTCGTTCGGTGGAGAGATGGAAATATCGTGTGTTATGTTTACCGTCCTCAATCCAACTAAGATGCAATTTCTGGTGCCAATAAATTTTCTTGAGATTGATAGTCTTCGTAATCCTGCTGTAATTCCTTGTCTAGATTAGTCAAGAAACCCGAAGGATCTTTTGAGAGAGAATGTTGGACTCCCTCAATTTTAGCTTTACATTTCTTCTTCTGATAGAATACATTCTCGGAGACCCTTTATTCCATTCTTTGGATTTTGAAGCAAAAGTATTAAGAGCCCCCTGCAAATTATTGTAAGTAACATTCCAAGCATTAATAAGAACATTATAAAAGTCATTGTGTTTCATCCAGAAAGCTTGGAATCAAAAGGGTCTGTCAATATAGTCTACGACATGTATACTCTCTAGAGCTAGAAAGATGTGGTGGTGATCGGACTGCACATGAGGTAGATGGTACATGGAAAATCAAGGATATTAATGCCACCACCTAGAGTTGCACAAAGCTTGATCCAACCGATGTTCAATCACATGAGGATTAGGTACAGACCTGGACCATGTGAAATATGGGTCATGGAATTGTAGCTCTAGCAAATCGGCCCTATTGACGAGCCCCTGAAGTCCGTTCATAGATGAGCACAAAACAAGCCTCGGATTACATTGATATTTACTTATCATATCTATGTGGACAATGATGTTATTTCTTTTACTCCACATAGATATTTACACATTGATTAGGTTTTCTACATATGATCTACATTTATCAATGTTTTTATTTATTTCATTTAAGCATTTCATTAACATCTATAATCATCGAAACATTATGAAACACATTTATCAAATATAAATGTATGTAGTAAATGATATATTGCCGTGCAAAAGATAATTTTGTAATAAACAAGAGTAATACATTTACGAATTATTATTATCTTTAAAGGAATGATAAATTTATCAAGTAAATGTATCCACAATTTCAAAGTAGAAACAAAATGCAAAAGGTATATTTTTTAATAATATTATTTAGCGTGTTTGTAATTAATGTATTAATATATACTTGATAATAGTAATATTAAGTTTTATTGTTAATTTTGCAATTTTATGAAGTTTATTTAACCGAAACACGTGTAACTCACGTGCATTTTACTAATATATATATATATATATATATATATATATATATATATATATATATATATATATATATATATATATATATATATGTTATAAAGGTACATTGTAAGACAATACACAATAGGCAAGATTTCGTACACCAAATTTGTATATATGGATTCAAAAATAAATCTTTTTAAATTGGTGTTACAGCACAGGAAAAAAAGAGGAGAGATGACATCATACATCAGTTGATAGGCTCAGATAGTTTTAATTATGGTGATGAACTTGAAAAAGACATAAAAGATGCTCCTAATGTAAAGGTTTTTAGCTTAAAAGCTATTTTGACTGCCACAAATAACTTCTCAAATGAAAATAAGCTCGGACAGGGAGGTTATGGACCTGTTTACAAGGTAAGATGTTAAAATGTTCAATCAACAACGTTTTGACCTTTACTTTCTTCCTTATCTCATGACTAATGATTATGATTCATTATATAGGGAATATTACCCGATGGCCGAGAAATCGCAGTGAAAAAACTATCAAAGACATCAGGACAAGGAATTGGAGAGTTCAAAAATGAACTTATACTTATCACCAAACTGCAACACACGAATCTTGTTCGACTTTATGGATGTTGCATCCACCCAGAAGAGAAGATGCTTGTATATGAATTCATGCCTAAGAAAAGTCTTGATTTCTTTCTATTTGGTATAAATTTTCTCGAATACCTACCCATTGCATCCTTTCATTGAAAAAGCACCTAGAGAAAGAATCATTGGCTCTAGAGAAAGAATTATTGGCAGGGTGCTTTTCTCGTGGTTCTTTGATTGTCAATAAATAGTGCCCTAACATTTGTTTTTCGATATATTCAAAATGTTTTGAACTAATTTCATCATTGACTATTTTAACAGTTGATGATAAGAAGGAGAAAATAGATTGGCAGATTCGATTCAACATTATTGAAGGCGTTGCACAAGGAATGCTTTACCTCCATAAGTACTCTAGAATGAAAGTAATACACAGAGATCTGAAAGTGAGTAATGTACTACTAGATAAGAATATGAATCCGAAGATTGCAGATTTCGGAATGGCCAGAATTTTCCAACACAATGTGATGGAAGCAATGACAAATAGGGTTGTTGGAACATAGTAAGCGTTGTGAATAATCAAACATTGAAATCAAATTTGCTTATCATCATTATCATGTTAATCTTTGAGGAAAAACGGTTTGAAGAAACAAAATAATTTTGAAGTTTTATGTGCAGTGGATACATGGCTCCTGAGTATGCCATGGAAGGATCATTTTCAATCAAGTCTGATGTATTCAGTTTTGGGGTATTAATCCTTGAAATCGTTAGTGGTAAAAAGAATTCAACCTATTACAATCTTGACAGACCACTCAACCTTATTGGATACGTAAGTTTATTTGATAATCATCCCAAAAATTATCTTAAACGCTCATTTAATATATATATCAATAGCTATTGGAAAGAAATCTTTAGTGTTATTGTTTTATAATGTTTAGGCATGGGAGCTATGGAAAAGACAAGGAGCATTAGAGTTGAAGGACGAAACCCTTGGTGAATCTTTTGATGTAAAACAATTACTCATAGCAATCCATGTCGGTCTTTTATGCGTGCAAGAAGATGCAGATGATAGGCCAACTATGTTCGAAGTTATTTCGATGCTTAAATATGAAATTGCAGATTTACCTAATCCAAAGAAACCGGCATTCTTTACAGGCAGACATGTAGTGGAAGTTGGTTCACCCGGAACAAGGTCAACCGATTATTTATTGGATGAAATCGTTCCAGTTTCCATAAATGGTTTGACTATCACAACAATGGAGGCGAGATAGCATTGGCATAGTACTTGTCTTATAAATTTTTTCTTGCAAAATTCATGGTTAGCATTTTGGATTATTTTTACTATGTTGATGAATAAAGGTGGTTTACTCTTTTTTCACTCGGATCCTCTAAAAACAGGGATTGATATTTCAGGACAATTTATACCATTTTTTTTTTGTTGTTTTTGTACTAAGAACCATTTTGTACCATTTTAGGGCGGCTCTACCCTATAGAGGGGCGGGGCAGTCAACCCCCTTAAAAAAATCCGGGAAAATCCTGGAGCATCATAGGAAATTTCTTGGAGCCGCCCCTTATTGTAAGTATAGTGTTGTGGTATGTGAAATTAGGTGTGAAATATGTCAGCCCTATTTCATGGTTCTGTTTTCTGGTGCATTTGTGTATTCCTCTTTTGTTCTTTCTATCTTGTAACGACACACTATCTTGTATCTTGTTAGATATATATAAAGCTTCCTGTGTCGAAATATATATGTCACTGTTGGAGTTTCACACATATTAATAAATATGATGAATATCATAAATTCTGTGGAGAAACCACAATCACAATATCTTCTATTAGCTGTTTCAATAATTTTAGTGAAGTATAAGAAAGAAAAATATTATAAAACAATTAGAACAAATAAAAGGATGCATAATTCATTTAATTAAAGGTATTTTAGTCCAATAATATATGAGTGTATCCATAATAACGTGAAGAAAAAAAATAGTGTGTGGATCAAATGCCAAATATCACATAGGATTGTGAAACATGACAAGTACACAAGAAATGAAATTCAAATTTGAAATAGTTGCGAAACTATTTTGATCCACTCAAATTTAATCCCTACAAATAGAACAATCTTTTTTTATTAATTAAAAGGAAAAATGATATTGGCATAACAACACGTAATTTTACATCGTTAAATCTCAATTAATATAAGTTTCATAACTATCAATGATATAAAAGTTTCATAAACATTTTAATTTGGCATGCAATATGATTCTAGGTACTCATCATCAAAGTGGCAATAACAGTCGAGGTCGTCGCGACAAAATTCCTCCACATCGTCGCAGTCATAATCCTTACAAGATGTCGGAGGGACCGCCGCCTCATCTTCATCCACCACCGGATCATCATCCATGAGCGAGGACCGGTGATCATTTGGCATACAGATGTACTCCATTAAAGCACCCGGATCCTCATCGTGGTAGCAAAAACATGTGCTCGGGCAGCTTATGTCGTTCCGGTTGCATAAAACAATGAAATTACATTTACGGCACATGTATATTCCTCAGAATTTTCATTAATTTCCATCTTAATTTCCATCTTTCGATCATTTCCATTCAAGTACCATATTTCATGCAGGTCATCTTTTATTTCTTTTCGAGATTGCGTCCTTAAGTTGACGGATGTTGGTATTTTCATCTCCTTTGATTAGTGGATTAAAGTTACATATTATATTTATTTTATGTTTTATGCAATAGTTGGATTTTATTTTTATCGTTTTTGGATTTGTAGTATGGTTCTGAAATAACCGGCTATGCGGTAGGGCCCGCCAGCTCAGTGGTGGTGTGCTGATGGGGCTGTCATATGTTTTTCCATCTTCCGGTTCTTTTTTTTTTTTTTTTTAAGAGGAATCCATCTTCCGGTTCTGAATTTGATAAATCATGTGTACTAATTTTTATTTCGATTTATGTGCTTTTATTTTGTATTTGTTCCGCTCCATTATATATGATATTAGGGCCACTTGAGACTTCAATGTTCACATGGTAATGAGTTGAGCGCAAGTTCTGAGCGGCATGTTACAATTTTACCCTTGTTTATGAAACATGTTGTTCCTTTTGACTATAGCTTTAGAGCCTAAACGTGTGTCATAAAACTCACTTATATCGTTAATCATAATGTATAATGTAATGTCCCGGAACTCGAGCCTAATGACCTTATTTGAGGCATAACAGTTCAAATAATTAATTAGGTTTATCATCTTGTTTGATATAAAATTATTAATTCAAGTCATTATTTTTATTATATCTCATTGATATATTGAGAATATTTTCTCCACATTTCTAATATGAGATATTACATACAACCTTTTGATTGAAATGATTCTTATTACAAAAATGATAGAGACAAGCAAAATTCACAACTCATTCACACAAAATGCAACCCATGGTTCATAATTTTTGTTGTATCCGTTTAAACAAAATCTATGGCTAGATGCACTTTGTGTGGAGGTGATAAAAGACAAATAATGCGGAATAATTTTTTTGATCTCTTTATTCATCACATAGCTAGATAGTATTTATACAAGATAGATAGAAACCCTACAACTTCTACCCTTAATTAATAATAACAAAACATATATATATATATATATATATATATATATATATATATATATGTTAGGGGTGATTTTATGTGATTTATACCGTTATATTTCGTAACGATTTCTCCCATAATCTGATAAATTGCATAGAAAAGTAAGTGCTTATTAGATTTATTGAGCAAACGAGTTTTAAATGTGTTTAAATGCAAAATCGAGATATTTACGTGATTTTATCGGTGTTTTATGTTTATTCGTATGATGTTACATTTTGCATGTTTCTATCATGTTGTTAGGTACGTTTTCATGATGAGTAAGGAGCTTAAACGATGATCACATGAAGATGGAAGAGTTGAAAGATGTTTAAGTGAAGAATCATTGAAGAAACCGGAACCAGGCACTTCATGGGGATTTTGTCCACACTTGTAGGCACTTTCAGGAAAGTTGTCTTGATGAAAGTTGTAGAGGATTGAAATAGCTTTCCAACGCATGTTGAATCACCTCATTTGGAGCCCTAGAAGTGAAGTTATGAGCAAAATACTAGAGCAAGGTAGTGGACGGGCGTCCATAAAAGTGAATCAAGGCGTCGAATCGTATTTTACATTCGAGAGAGTTCAGACGCTGCTTAACGAGCGCGTCCATTCTCCGTTCATAGAGGCTGGACGAGCGTCCAAGATAGTGGACGGGCGCCCACGGCACCGACTTCAGCGAAACCGACCTAAAAATCTATAAATAGGCGCGATTTCCCAAACCCTAATCATACAATTTTCAACCCTAAACCCTGGGGCGCCTTAGGCTGCGTTTATCCTTCGATTTTTCTCTAGTTTTATGCACTTAACTCTAGATTAGATTAGATAATTTCATGTACTTTTATTCATCAATTCGAGTTGCCAAGAAGATGCTAAGAGGCTAAACCTCTTTGAACAAGTGTTGTGAAGCCTTCCTTCAACCATTCGCTTTTGATTCGTGATTAATGCGTGAGTATCTATTTCAAGTTCGTTTCTTTTATCATGTTTTGTATGTTTTATTGCATGTTTAATCGAAAGATGCTTGCTTTGATGATTGGTTATGTGATGAGAGTCATGTCAACCCTAGATCACCATGATAAAAGAATAGATCTTTGATCTAACTAAAACGAGAGTTATTAGATTGATTTTCTAGATTAGAAATTGAAAGATTTCACGCCTAGGTTAGAAAGACGTAATCTTTAACATCGAAAGATAAAAGATTAGAAAACGAACTCGCTCACGAGAGTAGGAGTTTATGCCTTTGATTAGGTGAATCACGACTTGAGTAGAGATCACGAATTAATCCGAGTTAGAATTGAATGTTGATAGGATAGGTGGATCAATTGCTTGTTAGCTTCGTTATAATTTGATTTAATCCTTAAAACTTGAATTGTTTAGCTTTAGTTTACTTTTCGTACTTTAGTTTAGTTTAGTTTTTATCGCTTTCAATCTTGCCTAGCATTGGAGCAATCCTCTGCCTAGTTACTTTTTCCGCATATTTGTTTAGGTTAGTTATTCGTTTAGGTTAGATTCGTGACATAGTTAGTTTAAAGCAAAACTAGGATTCACATTCGTCGCTTCCCGTAGGATCGACCCGGCATTAACCTCTGGTACTACGATCCTTATACTTGAGGTTAACCGGTTTATAAACATTATTACTTGTTTATTCGCATTAGATAAATCCGGGACAAGTTTTTGGCGCCGTTGCCGGGGAACCGGACGGTTTGCCTAGTTTTTGTTTTTATTTGTTTTTCGTTTTTCTGTGTTAGTTCAGTTTTTTTTCTTTCTGTTTTCTGCGTTTTAATCCCTGTTTTTAGGTCGACTCCTAGGAAGATTAACCTTTAAGTAGTTAGGATATTGGTGTTTTAGATTAGGGTTAAAGTTTCATTAGTGATTAGTTTTTCTCCTGCTTTTCCTGCTCTGCTTTTCTTTACTTTTCTCTCTGCTTACAAATCGTTTACGTTCTTTTTCTCGGAAATTTTGCATATGAACGAGCGTCGCCCATACCTATGAACGCCCGTCCACCGTAAAAATTTCAACTCGTTTCGTTTGACCCCCGAGGCGGCGTTCGGTTTTACGAACGCCCGTCCCACTTCAACCTCCAGGCAGACGCCCGTCCAGGACCTTGGGCGCCGGCCTGCATCCTCCTCGCTTCGATGTCTTTTAAGTAGGTAGGGTTTTTGTTTCTATCCTTTCTAGTTTCCACGTTGATTCGGTGACATCTAAGGTTGAATCATCGACTCACACCTTTCACGATCAAATTTTAGGATAAAAGGGTCCGTTTTAGCACTTGATAGTATTTTGGCCATAACTTTCGGCTCGAGTGTCGGATTGGCGTGCGGTGACCCCAATTCGGAAAGCTCGTTCCGACGCCGACGACGTGGCGAGACCGCCGGAGGCCGTCCGACACCGCTTTTGAGGTCAAAATCCACTCTTTTCCCTTCCATTTTGGGCTCGAAAGATTTCAACACGCTTTTGGTGTTTCTGTTTTCTGCTTTTAAATTTTTCGTAGTTAAGTTTCGTAGTTTTTGATTCCTCTAGGTTTAGTTATCCTTTCCTCTCGCCTCGATCTATCCTTTCGTCACTTTCTATCCTTTCTTGCTCAACACCTTGAGTTGGTGTTCGGTTTATGCAAACTCGTAGTCATAAGGGACCACTAATCTATTCCCACGACCCCGAGCGGACCATAGTCCGACCCAATAGGCGGAGACTTCGTTTCGACGAAGGAAACGCTCTAGATCAAGAATTTGAGCAATATCTTTCAGGAGAAATCGAAAGAATAGTAATAATGGCGGCGGAAGATAGACGGACGTTGGCCGACTATGCCATGCCCGGTCTGATCACCATCAACCCGGCTATCGTCATGCCTACCATTATCGCTCCAAACTTGAGCTTAAGCCGGACTTATACAGATGATGCAAAGCATGCATCAATTTTCCATGGTTTCCATCCCGAAAACCCCACACTCACTTACACACATTCTTGCAAATATGCGGTACTACCCGTATCCAAGGTGTAAGTGAGGACGCCATCAAGCTTAAACTATTTCCATTTTCCTTACGGGGAGGCACTCGAGTGGTATCACTCTCTCCCTCGAATCCATCACTACGTGGCGGAGCTCGAGAAGGAATTTCTAAGTCAATACTTTCCTCCTTCAAAAACAAATTTCTGTCTCGAGGCGAAATCTTCACATTCCGTCACCGGAAAATGAATCATTCTTTGAGGCGTGGAAAAGGTTTAAGTCTCTCCTGCGAAAGTGTCCCCATCATGGCTTGCCAAAGCAAAGGCAAGTCCATACTTTCTTCAGCGGATTGACCGAGCTCACCAAGGGCATGGTCAATAGTTCCTCTGGTGGGGCATTTCTCAAGAAAACACTGATGAGGGTGGGCGTTGTTCGAGGACATTGCCAAATATAACTCGCCCCTCTTATCAAGCCATCCAAGCACCTCCTCCCTCCCAAGGTCGAAGAGGTGACTATGCAAAGTCTTGTTGCCATCTTGCAAAAGCGGATGGCACCTTCTCAACCGACAACCTCTCACACCGCCCCTACCCGAGTTATCGTGGCTCCTTCACTTTCCACGAGAACTCTCAAGTTACGTATTGAAGCATCTTTGTCCGGCCGCCATATGACCGCCAATGTCAATTTTCTTCCCCTCGCTTTCGGCAAGTCAATGCTTTGTTTCATGACTATGGACGATAATCCAATCACATGCCAAGTATGTGACGACATAGACGGGCATCTTTGCTCGCTCACGTCCCATGATTGGGCGTAATGCGGAAGTCAATGCTTTCTCTCGTCGCACAAATCGAGATTCAATAACCAATTCTCTGGCGAGCAGCTTCAAAACCAAGGTTTAATCAATCTTCGGATTTAATCTAATTCGAACTTCAATAGAAACCCTGGTTATAATCGGAACCCAAGCTATAATTCTTCCAATCCACAGCAAAGGTTCAATCGAATTGGCCACCAATTCTAATTACGCATTCCAAAGTCGGCCAAGCCGACCATTTCCCAAACTTTCAAAACTCTCAAGGCACCTCCCACCAGGGCGATATAAAAGCCGAATGGAGTTCATTTCGGGAGGAGCAAAGCAGACGATGAAAAGCCTTGAGAGGCAAATCGGGCAATTGGTGACGATTAGCCTCTGAGACCGTCGTAGGCGCTTGCCCACTTCACGGAAAAGAATCCAAGAGGCGGTCAAGTCGCTCAAGCCGATTTAAGCAATAGCCAATGCACCGACCTCGTGCCAATAATGCAATACGGTAAAGAGGAGGCCGGTCACGATGAACTTAAGTGGTTCTCAAGTTGGTGGTCCCCGGCTTCCAGGAAACCACTAGCCCTCTCGCCGCGATAAGGCGGGAGGGAAATGAGCAACCATCATCCCCTCGGTTGAAGAAGGCAAATCGGTGGTGATCCCGATAGAAGAAAGAGTTGAGATTCCTCAAGTGGCCGATCCTTGAGGAATAAAGAATCAATTGGAAGTCCTCGGTGGTGATCCTCGAGGAATGATGAGTTAAATGATAGTCGGTGGCCGATCCTCGACTAACAAAAAAGAATGAAAGGGCGGTTCGGTGGAAAGATTTGGAAGACAAGGCCGTTAGTTCGTCCTCGAAGAAAGTATTTTCCGAGGATGATTTGAAAAAGCTTCCTTTCCACCTAGAAAGAGCAACATCCCGTTAAGCGAAGATAAGAAGTGCGAAAAGGTGCTTAAATTGTTGAAAAATACTCGTGTAAATCGCCATTATCCGAGGTCTTGGTTGAGATGCCTAAGTATACAAAGTTCATCAAGGATGTTGTATCTTCCAAGAAGAAGTTAGCAGGAATGGATCAAGCAGTTGGTAAGGAGTGTTCTCTGGTTAATTATGAAAGCTTACCAATCAAGAGAAGCGACCAGAAAATTTGTGCTCACATTGCAGATGAGGGGATTAGTCTTCCCAAATTCCTTATGTGACATGGGTGCATCTATCAGCTTGATGCCATTATCTGTGTGCAAGCAGCTGGGTTTACAAAGTCTTCTAGAACCCACTACCATGAACTTGCAGTTCGCTGATAGATCTTCAAAGAAAGCCTCAGGGATCCTAAAGGACGTATTGGTTCAAGTTGGTAGGTTTACCTTTCCCGTTGACTGGTATGTCTTAGATATGGAGAAAAATGAAAATGTCCTCCGATTCTTGGAAGACCTTTCCTATCTACTACTAGAGCCCTCATCGATTGTGATGGTGGGAAAGTAACTATCCGAGTTGGTGACCAGGAGGTGAGTTACTGATGTTTCTAAATCTATCAATGTACCTTCGGATCTCCAACCGGTTGTTCCATGAGGACGCGTCGATGACTTCAATGACTCCATGGATACGCAAGTCTTGGCCGTAGAAGCGAGAATATGAGCGATTGATGGATAATCCGAACAATCATGGTGTGGTCAATCTGGACCCGATTAGCGGTGATTTTGAGGATGAGCTAAGAGAAGAAGCCTTGGCGGTGGGACCACCGAGTAAGCTCGGCGATGTTGAGTTGAAGAGTGGCGATCTTAAATCGAGTCTAGAGGATCCTCCCGTGAGATTTGATGCTGAAGCCGTTGCCTAAACATCTTAAGTATGTGTTTTTAAGAGAAGGTGACAAGCTTCCTTTGATCATCTCTCTCGCCAAGCTATCTCGTATAGAAGAGCTTAAATTGTTAAACGTCTTGCGCAAAATGAAAAAGCCTTTGGATGGCGGTGGGAGATATCCGAGGATATCTCCCGACATCTGTATGCACAAAATCAAGACTGAGGAGGGTGCAAAACGAGTTAGACAGCCTCAGAGAAGACTCAACCCTCACATGCAAGAGGTAGTCAAGAAGGAAATTATCAAGCTTCTAGATATGGGTATCATATACGCCATTGCAGACAGTGAGTGGGTATCCCCAACTCAAGTAGTTCCCAAAAAGGGTGGAATTACAATTGAGAAAAATGAGAAAGGAGAGGAGATAGCATTGAGGCTCGTTACGAGGCTATAAGGTCTCATATTGACTATAGAAAACTCAATGAGGTCACACTTTGAAAGATCATTTTCCCTTCCATTCATAGACCCGGATGCTTGAGCGTGCCCAAGGGGGCACGCATTCTCTGCTTCTGGATGGATATTCGAGGATACTTCCAGATACCCATCGATCCTGTTGACCAAGAGAAGACCACTTTCACTTGCCCTTATGGGACATTCGCCTACAGGCGGATGCCATTTGGTCTCTGTAATGCCCCGGCCACCTTTCAAAGGTGTATGATGGCAATCTTTGACGGGCTAGTTGAAAAGTGCATGGAGATTTTTATGGACGATTTTTCGGTTTTCGGTCAATCCTTTGATGACTGCCTCAATAATCTTGATCAGGTGTTGTCTAGATGTGTGGAAAAGGACTTAGTACTCAATTGGGAAAAATGCCATTTCATGGTAGATGAAGGCATAGTCCTTGGCCACAAGGTGTCCGCCAAGGGTATAGAAGTAGATAGGGCTAAGGTAGAAGCTATTGAGAAGATGAGTTATCCTAAGAATGTTCGGGAAGTCCGAAGTTTTCTCGGACATGTCGGCTTCTATAGGAGGTTCATCCAGGACTTTTCAAAGATTGCCAAGCCCTGTCTACTTTACTCAAAGAAGACGTTACTTTTGATTTTGATGAGAATTGCAAGCGCGTTTGAAGAGCTTAAGAGTAGGCTGATCTCTCGCTCCAATTCTTATATCGCTGGATCGAACCTACCACTTTGAGCTCATGTATGCGATGCATCCAACTATGCGGTTGGTGCGAGTATTAGAACAAAAGAATCAAAGGAAGTTTCAGCCAATCTACTATGCCGATCACACACGAGCCCGCACAAGTCAACTACACAACAACCGAAAAGGAATTGTTAATGTGGTGTTCGCCGTGGACAAATTCCGTAGTTACTTGTTGGGTGCCGATCCAATTGTTTGGGTGACCACGCGCTTTGCGATATCTCATGACCAAAAAGGAAGCTAAACCGCGCCTCCTACGTTGATATCTTGATCCTACAAGAGTTTGGCGTGCACATCAAAGATAAAAGGGCGTTGAGAACGTAGTGGTGATCATGTGTCTAGAATGTTGAGTGAGGAAAAGACCGAACCTGATGATATAGATCTTTACTTTCCTCTCGAAAATATCATGCTTATCGATGGTTGCGCTCCTGATGTTCCATGGTATTCTTCCATCGTAAACTACCTTCATGCCCAATACCTTGATCCTGAAATGTCATATCAAGAGAAGAAGAAGTTCTTCTCTGATATGAAATACTTTGTTTGGGATGAACCTTACCTCTTCAAGATCTGCAAAGATGGTTTGCTAAGGAGGTGTGTTCCTGAATCTGAGCAACGCGATATAATCGAGCAATGCCATAGTGGACCCACAGGTGGTCACTTTGGTCCTTGGAAAACGGTTGCGAAGATCTTCCAATCCGGTTTCTATTGGCCCACTATCTTCAAGGATACAGAATCATTCTGTAAGTCTTGTGATAGATGCCAAAGAACCGGAGCTTTAACAAGGAGGTTTGACATGCCATTGAAACCCATTCTTGAATGCGAAGTCTTTGATGTGTGGGGTATCGATTTTATGGGACCTTTCCCATCATCTTGCGGGAACAAATACATCTTAGTCTGCGTTGACTATGTTTTGAAATGGGTGGAGGCAATAGCCACTCCTCACAATGATCATAAAACGGTCATGAAATTTCTGAAGAAAAACATCTTTGTGAGGTTTGGATGTCCACGGGCCTTGATAAGCGACGAAGGGACACATTTCTGCAACCGACCACTGGAGAAAGTACTCGAGAAGTATGGTGTTCGTCATAAGACCGGCACGCCATATCATCCTATGACTAGTGGTCAGGTTGAGCGTAGCAACCAGAGCTTGAAGAAGATCCTGGAAAAGACGGTGAATAGTCATAGAAAAGACTGGAGTCTTAAGTTGGATGATGTGCTATGGGCATATAGGACTGCCTACAAGACCCCCATGGGTACATCACCCTATCAAATGGTTTATGGTAAATCGTGCCACTTGCCAGTTGAGTTAGAGCACACAGGCGTATTGGGCTACAAGTTTTGAACTTCGACTCCCAATCCTGTGGCAAACACCGGCTACGGCGATTGCATGAATTAGACAATTTAGACTCCAAGCTTACGAAAGTGCCAGATTAGTAAGGAAAGATGAAACTCCTCCACGGCGCTTAAAGATCAAGCGAGAATTCAAAGTCGGAGAGCAAGTGTTACTCTACAATTCCAGGTTGCATTTGTTTCTGGAAAGTTGAGGACACGTTAGTCCGGCCCCTTTGAGATTCTCAAGTCATTCTGGGGCGTTAGAATCTGCGGCGGTTATGGTGATCAGCGATTCCGAGTGAATGGTCAAAGGTGTAAACATTACCTTGGTCAAGCCAAGGAAAGTCCTTTGATTGTTAAGTTCCTCGAAATCCTCGGGTGTAGCACCCACAAAGTCGATGAGTTTACCGAGTTTTACGCGACTTGTTTTCGGAGGATGACGGTGTTGGTCCATCGAGAAGAAGTTCTAGCGAGTAGTTGGGATATGGAAGAGTTTTTCAAAGAGCAACAACTTAAGAGGAAGTCGGCAAAGAAGAGATCGACCATGGGGAAGTTTAAGCGGGCTTGAAAGCTATCAAAGATTTGACCCCATGTATGAGATGTTTCGCAGCCCACGCTATCGATGAGAGCTTACGAGGTAGTGGTGGCGAAAAAAGTCAAATGGCTTTGACCAGTGAGCTTAAATGGTGTCGAGCTAACGACATAAACCAAAAGCGCTACTAGGGGCACCACACTAGGTATACATTTTGTTTTGTTTATTTTCTTTTGTTTTTCTTTGTGTGTCTTCGTTTAGTTTTAGTCTAGTTAGGGTTTTGTGTGCATCTGCTCTGTATTTGTAATTGACGGTTGGATGTTCTGCACTTTTCCTTGGACGATGATTTTTCCATCTAATACGATTATCTCTTGTGTTTCATGTGATATAATTTCCCCCTATCCCCCGAGGTACGTTTTGTGTTGTTTTTCATGTATGCGGGATACTTGCGATAGCAATTGTGAGTTCGGATGATATCGCTTTTCCGGTGGATGGTCTACGATCTCACTGCTTTCATCAAGCATTTTGGATCCGGATCGCGACCACTTCAGGACTTGCCACTTTCGAACTACTATCGCCTAAGTTCTTTCTTTCTTTTTATTTCTGCACAACATGAGGACATGTTGTTATTTAAGTGTGGGGAAGGGGAATGATCGCTATGTATCTACCATTTGCTTATATGATGTTATTTCTATGCTAAAATGGGCTAAATTTTCAAAATTTGTGTTTTGTCTCGAGTGAGCAATGCATGTTTTGTTCGGTTTGTTATATTCATCGATGCTTTATGTCATATGTTTGATAAGTTAGTTGTTTCACCTGATTTATTTTTCACGTGCCATAGTGAATGAAGAGCTATTTTTATAAGGTTATACCCCGTTTTGGATTAGTAGTTTTTGATTTTCTTATAAGTCATGTACTTAGTGCTACGTATATATCGTGAGATTTATGGTAGTTTGTATTTAGTTCCGTAGTATGAGGTACTGTGAATATCTAGAAGTTTGAATGTGATAAGTAATACGTAGCTAATGTCATTTGAAAAAGTTGAGTTAATAATGAAATCAATAGTGTGTGTCGGAAGCTGGTCGATGATTTGAGTGCGGTAAGGCATTATCTCGAAATGTTTTATTCCACTATGATGACCAAAAGCTCACGACAGTCAGAAGAAGCTGCTTTATGATTTGAGTAAGGTAGGGTATACCACGTATGTCCTATTCTGGCTATGACGGGCAATAGCTCATTCGATGTGTGTTTAAATGTGAAGTAATTAAATCAACTTGAAATTGGTTATGAAATGAATATAAGACTTAGTCTTTCGTTAATCTTATCCCCAGTATAAACTGATAGATATGTTGTAGGGATTATCCTCTGAGTATTTCAGAAAGGCCCTAGATATATTCGATCATTCTTTTAGGATATGTCACGCTTGTAGGGTGCATCTTATGAGTGTCATTTATTGCTAGTCTACGAGGGGGTATTAGCTAGTTTTACTTTGAGTTCCTCAAGTTTGGATTTAGTGGAAGTTTTCTATGGCTATGCACACACACGATGGTGAACTTCTAAGTTATTGAATATATGTTATATTTGTTGAGATGTCTATACTATCTCGAGCTTGATTTTGTTTTGTTTTGCTCGGGACGAGCAAGGTTTAAGTGTGGGGGAGTTGTTAGGGGTGATTTTATGTGATTTATACCGTTATATTTCATAGTAACGATTTCTCCCATAATCCGATAAATTGCATAGAAAAGTAAGTGCTTATTAGATTTATTGAGCAAACGAGTTTTAAATGTGTTTAAATGCAAAATCGAGATATTTACGTGATTTTATCGGTGTTTTATGTTTATTCGTATGATGTTACATTTTGCATGTTTCTATCATGTTGTTAGATGCGTTTTCATGATGAGTAAGGAGCTTAAACGATGATCACATGAAGATGGAAGAGTTGAAAGATGTTTAAGTGAAGAATCATTGAAGAAACCGGAACCAGGCACTTCATGGGGATTTTTCCACACTTGTAGGCACTTTCAGGGAAAGTTGTCTTGATGAAAGTTGTAGAGGATTGAAATAGCTTTCCAACGCATGTTGAATCACCTCATTTGGAGCCCTAGAAGTGAAGTTATGAGCAAAATACTAGAGCAAGGTAGTGGGCGGGCGTCCATAAAAGTGAATCGGCGTCGAATCGTATTTTACATTCGAGAGAGTTCGACGCTGCGTTACGAACGAGCGTTCATTCTCATAGAGGCTGGACGAAGCGTCAAAGATAGTGGACGGGCGTCCACGGCACCGACTTCAATGAAACCGACCTAAAAATCTATAAATATGTGCGATTTCCCAAACCCTAATCATACAATTTTGAACCCTAAACCACATGGGGGCAAACAGGCTGCGTTTTCCTTCAGTTTTTCTCTAGTTTTATGCACTTAACTCTAGATTAGATTAGATAATTTCATGTACTTTTATTCATCAATTCGAGTTGCCAAGAAGATGCTAAGAGGCTAAACCCTCTTTGAACAAGCGTTGTGAAGCCTTCCTTCAACCATTCAGTTTTGATTCGTGATTAATCTGTGAGTATCTATTTCAAGTTCGTTTCTTTTATCATGTTTTGTATGTTTTATTGCATGTTTAATCGAAAGATGCTTGCTTTGATGATTGGTTATGTGATGAGAGTCATGTCAACCCTAGATCACCATGATAAAAGAATAGATCTTTGATCTAACTAAAACGAGAGTTATTAGATTGATTTTCTAGATTAGAAATTGAAAGATTTCACGCCTAGGTTAGAAAGACGTAATCTTTAACATCGAAAGATAAAAGATTAGAAAACGAACTCGCCTCACGAGTAGGAGTTTATGCCTTTGATTAGGTGAATCACGACTTGAGTAGAGATCACGAATTAATCCGAGTTAGAATTGAATGTTGATAGGATAGGTGGATCAATTGCTTGTTAGCTTCGTTATAATTTGATTTAATCCTTAAAACTTGAATTGTTTAGCTTTAGTTTACTTTTCTGTACTTTAGTTTAGTTTAGTTTTTATCGCTTTCAATCTTGCCTAGCATTGGAGCAATCCTCCGTCTAGTTACTTTTACTGCATATTTGTTTAGGTTAGTTATTCGTTTAGGTTAGATTAGTGACATAGTTAGTTTAAAGCAAAAACTAGGATTCACATTCGTCGCCTCCCATTAGGATCGACCAGGCATTAACCTCTCATACTACGATCCTTATACTTGAGGTTAACCGGTTTATAAATATTATTACTTGTTTATTCGCATTAGATAAATCCGGGACAATATATATATATATATATATATATATATATATATATATATATATATATATATATATATATATATTCCATAATACCCCCTCAAGTGGAGGCGTGAAGGTCGCGAATACCCAACTTATGTAGTAAAAATTCAAACTGTTGTGATCCCAAAGCTTTGGTAAAAATGTCAGCCAGATTGATCCCGCGTGGGGATATACTCAGGAGCGATGAGTCCATCAGTAATGAAGTCACGAACAAAGTGGCAATCGGCTTCAATATGCTTGGTCCATTCATGAAAAATCGGGTTATGGGCAATATGTAATGCAGCTTGACTGTCACAATGCAGAGGGATCCTGACTGGAATGCGAACCCCCAAATCACCTAGAAGTTGCCAAAGCCATTTCAACTCACAAGTGATGGCGGCCATGGAACGATATTCAGCCTCGGCAGAGGACCGGGAAACCGTATGTTGTTTTTTCATCTTCCATGAAATGGGATAGTCTCGAGTAGTACGAACCATCCACTCAAAGATCGACGGGAAATGGGGCAGCTCGCCCAATCAGAGTCACACCACCCCGAGAGCCAAGGGACTATCCACCCTCAAGAGTATAGCTTGGCCAGGGTGTTTCTTCAAGTAACGAACCACACGTAACGTGGCATCCTAATGCTCGACACGTGGTTCCTGCATGAATTGAGATGAAATATGCACCGAATAAGCCAAGTCGGCCGGGTGGGTAACTCCCAGATAAATTAGACGCCCCACCAATCGGGTTAGCCATGGATTTCAAAACACATAAGCTCATCATGTACATTACGATTACAATGATTACAAAAAAATTCTGCATTCTCAGCCTGTATTTTAAATGCCATCATCGAGTCCTTATCTTCCTTGTGCTGCATGATGGTCAAAACCTAGGTGTCCAATCTAACCGGCAGTGTACCGGGTCGACTGTAGTCTAGTATGGTGGGTCAAGGTCGAATCCACGGGGAACTTATCTTGTGAGGTTATACACTAAAAAGCTCATATTAAATCGATCTAGGTCACAAATTGGTGAAATGGTAATTAGGTGCATAAATAAAGTATTTATGAAAACAAAGATGATAAAACGATAAAAGAAACTAATCAAGATAATGTGTAGCCTAGCTATCCTCTCGTAATGTCATGGGAATGACTTCCTACCTCCCTACCATTCGTGATCAAGAGTGTGAAACGGTGCATTTCTAAACAAGCAATTCCCCCTCGTACGAGTGTATAGAATTACTCTCTACCTCCTCCTTGGTCTAGGTGCCCTAAACCTAATGACTCGGTATGCTACGCACTTGAATGTAATGGCAATGCCAACTATCCCCGGATAAGAAATTGAATTCCTCAGAAAGGTCGATTTTACCTTCCGGTTCTCCTACCCTCTTCCCACGTCTAACATCTCCTTCCGGTCTCCGTCAAACGTGTAAGTGCTAACACTAGGCAATTACTCTAATGCAAGCAATCAATGCAATACAAGTAGGAAAAGCTTCACAACAATCAAAACTAACAACACAAACAATCATTCTCAATCAATCACAAGAGGATAAACTAATACTACAACATAATCTTGGCTAGATGAGTCTAGCCACTCATGACTACAAATATCAACATCTCAAAGTTAACATTCATAACCATAAGAACAATTGAATGAAAATAAAGACTAAAGATTACCAAAGCAAATGGTGAAATTCGAGTTGGTGTTCATCATCCAACTTCAAAAGCTTCAATGAAACTAACACTAGTGTGTTAAACTTCAAACAAGTGATCAAAGCTAAACTAGAATCTTTAATTGTTACAATCAAGTTCAAGAGCTGATTTCTACTAAAATTCGGCTATAAGAGCCTTGGGGTGGGGGGTACCTTCAAAGGTTGGAATTTTTTGGGGAAGATGAAGTATATCTTTTTTTAATTTTGAGAGTGGAAGAATAAAATAGATTAATTCTTTATTGACACTGCACTACTGGCGCGGGTCAACCTACTAATGGCGCACGTCATGATTACTTGTGGAATTGGCGCAGGTCAAAGCACATTGGCGCGCATCAAGTCAAATACGTAGTAGTTGACTGAATGACATCCACATTAAATGCTCAGCAGACATGTGAGGCTCAATTGACGCGGGTCAATGTGACATGGCGCACGCCATTTGTATCTGAGATCACCATGATCAATGTCTATTCTTCCAATTGTCTTGGGCCGAACCCTCTATCGTGCATCGATCATTCTCTTGGGTTTAAATCCTCGCCTCAGCTCCAAAATCATGGTCAAAAATCAAATGACACCCTAAGGCCAAAATCCACGCTCCCAATCGTGATATCTGTGCTGCAAAATAGACATAAATATACCACGCGTAAATCTTATAACAAAATCGGCTAATATCTAATAAAATAAAAGTAAAAACATGTTTTTTCTGAAATTCCTATGTACACAAAAATTGGGTCAAATCCTCATAATATTTGCTCAAGTTGATGTCAAAATATCACTAATTGCGTGAGAAAAAGGGGTAAGTCAAGTAAAATTGTATCCTCGGGTTGACTTACATCACTGCACAAAATTACCTCCCCGCAATCGTTCTTCTTGCACCAAATTTTTATAAGCTCGATTGAGAGAAGGAAGAGGATCTTGGTTCAGCAATTGCGATCTGACAGCGGCATAAGCTCCATCCAAACCAACCAAGAAACAATGCAATCGATCCTCAAGAAGCAAATTCTGAAATTGCACAGAAAGATTACACTTGCACCCACCACACTTACAACCGGCACATGAACATACCGGAACCGTAATATACGTTGCCAGTTCGTCCCAAATTTTGCTCATTCGTCCAAAGTAGGAGGCTATTGATTCCTATTTTCCTTGCTTACATTCAGCCAAAGACGACTTAAGTTGACATATATACGTTCCGTTTACCACACCCAATCTCCATTTTACCGCCAACGAAAGCTCACGGGCATCTTCAAAGTATGAGAGCATTGATCGGATAGAGGGCTCTATAGTATTCATTAACCATGAAATCAACATTGAGTGGACCGCGTACCAATCTTCTAACTTGCTTTCATCTGTCGGCTTCTTCATTGTTCCCTCCAAGAAACTGAATTTTTTCTTCGAACACAATGCTGTGCGTTTTGCTCTCGACCATTCATCATAATTATCCCCTCTTAATTGAGTTGGGGTAATCAAATTTCCAGGATTATCTGTGATGGTCAAGTAAAAAGCATCTACCTTCTTGGATGTTTCTCCTTCGTCGGCCATAGTTGGTGTATTTGCCAACTTGCAGCTTCAAGATGTAGGGTTTTCTTTTTGTTTAGGTTCTGTGCGAACCCCCTTTTTTTCTTCTTTTACGTGATGTAACCTGGTTTCGATACCATGCTAAGAGTCAAATAATGCGGAATAATTTTCTGATCTCTTCATTCATCACATAGATAGTATTTATACAAGATAGATAGAAACCCTACATCCCAAAAAATACCGGCCACTTCTACCCTTAATTAATAATAATATATATGGTTTATTGTTAAAAATGACAATTTGAACATAGTAATATGCAAAGAGGACAGTGGAATTTTTTTTTGGGTAAAAAGGACATGTCATTATTCCACTGTGATAGTGAAACATTGGATTTGAGGTCAGTTCCACTGCAACAAACAATGGATTTGAGGTTATGAACAGTGGATTTGTCCTTATCACATAATTTATATTTCTACTGTCCTGATTCTCATTTTCCCCCTCTTTTTTGCCCTTTTAAATCACTTCCCCTAATATATATATGTATATATATATATATATATATATATATATATATATATATATAAAAAAATCAATTTCCTCATCATTATTACCTTTTACTGTAGTACAATAGTGATGGAACGAGTCATTGTTGAGAGAGACATTTGACTGTAAATTTGACTGTTGACAACACACTGTTCATGAAAATTGAAATTGGATTTTCTCTCAGACCAACCGTTGGATCATGGTGATTTCAAGTCCCCAGGCACGCAAGACCAAGCGACGTTAGTGCAAGCGACTAAGGTCTTGCAATTACCCCCCATTTGGAACGAATGAACCGGACGGATCTTCGATCGGAGGTCGGAATCGAAATGTTGACTTGGTCAATGGTGAATAGTTAAGGAAAATACACAGAGAGGAAAATGGTAAATAATTTTTATAAATTAATGTACAACGAATTAGCCTTAACTTTCAACTACAAACATTCTTAGAATTCTTCACTGAACAACATATCAAAAGTTTTTTTTTTTTGAAAAAATTAAATATTTGAATTAAAATTGGGGATTAACAGTGAAGAAGAGGAAGAAGAAGGATCATGAGCGGCTACGTCACGCCTACGGCCTACCCCCTTCGCCTCATGACACGTGGCGGGCAAAACCAGTAATATTATTTGGTTTTGCCACGTGTAAGGCCCAGATTAAAAGTCAGAATCAGAGGGCACTATTAAAGTCCCCAAGTCCCCAACAAAACCATTGTAGTAAAGAAGTTGAGAAATACTATTCATTATTTTTGCGTTTTTAGCTGGATAGCGCATATGAGCGGTTGCTCGAAACTGCGCAGTGGGGAGATGATGAAATATACCCTGTACACACCCCCTGAAACCTTAATGTTAAGTTAGTCATTAACCCATATCCCTTAATGTTAATTTAGTCATTAACCCATGACATTAATGTTAAGTTAGTCATTAACCCATGTCCATTAATGTTAAGTTAGACCTTAATCATTACAGGTGAGAGATGAACAATGGTCAAAGTGTTCTAGTGGATCTCATCATATAATCCTTAATCAATAATTGATTTAACACAATTATCCTCAAAATGATTATCTGGGTATTTGGGTGATTGATAGTACTCCAACACCGCCCGGCGCCGCTTGCGATTATAGATTGTATAATAAAAGCCCCCCGCTTTTTAAGTTAATCAAATACCCAAATCATAGCAGGTGGGAGACTATTCATTCTTTGGTGGAGAAGATGTATATATATATATATATATATATATATATATATATATATATATATATATATGTTTATTATTATTAATTAAGGGTAAAGTGGTATTTTGTGGGATGTAGGCGTTTAAATTCATTTCCATTATCACTTCTCGCACGCTGAATTTTTACATTAAACTGTCGATCAATCGATGCCAGAAAATTTAGAAAAATATTTTCAACTTCCCATTTATTGTAAAGCAAATAAATCCAAACCGATCTCGAGTAATCGTTCACAATAGTAAGAAAATAAGAGGCCCCGCATGTAGATAGTGTCCCATACGGTCCACAGGTCACAATGAACTAACGAGTTGTGCCCTTTGTGTGTGCATCTATCATCTTACTTCTTATTATCATATATTGTACTCCCACCGTCCACTTTTAATTGTCCATGTTTTCCTTTTGGAATGTCTCAAATTAAAATAAGTGTCCACCTTATGTATTAATTATCGATTTTTTTGGCCCTTCCACCTTTACACTATTTACAATAAAAGTGTATAGTATTAAATTTCCAACTCATATTTGAAAGGCATATCCGTAAAATATTGAATAATTTAATGAGATTCAATGCATTTATTATATATATATTTTTAATCTTTTTGAAAAATCTATCGGAGTTATATCAAAATTAGGGGTGCACATGGTCCGGTTTTCCGGTTTTTTTTACCAATTTTAAAACCAAACTAGTTTTCACGGTTTTCAAATTCACAAACCAAAACCGAACCATAACTAGGTAAAATCAGTTTATTCAGTCCGGTTTGGATCACTTTGGTTCCGGTTTTTCCCGGTTTTTTGTCTTCTTTATTCTCTATATATATATATATATATATATATATATATATATATATATATATATATCTGTGTGTGTGTGTGTATGGTGTATATACATACACACAATATGATATTATCATACATTCCAATTAGGTTGATCATATAAAACCATATAAACTATTTTGTTTCATCTTCATTACAGGCCCCATCACTGCTAAATGCAAAAACCTACGTGTGTGAAGTAGTTGATTGAAGTATTAATAGATATTTGTATGAGACATTACTTATTTACATGTAGTGATAATTAATGGAGATTTTATTTGAACCACACGTAATCTACTCGTGCACCACTCTACCTGCACACTACGGTAGAACTGACTTTTTGTGTGTGTATTGTGAGAACTGACTTTGAATAAAGCGTCTCATAATCAGTATTGATATACATAGACATATGCATACATACACACACATATATATAGACATAAATTGTTTTTCACGGTTTGATATTTATAATACAAAAACCAACTAAAACATCAGGATTTATGGTTTTTCAGATTGAATCGATTTGATTCAACCGATTGGTTTGGTTTCTGGTTTTTCTCCCTGTTTAAAATGAGCCGGAAGTATAATAATGTGTTATCAAATGCTTGACGAATCAAGCACCACTCACGAGAAATGAAGACTTTATGCCTTCAATTGAAAAGTCTATTTGACCGACCAATGCCGTGTCTTGTGGAATGTTTATTAGGAAAATTATTGATGGGTCTCCGCAAGAGAAGACTTAAGGGCATCTTCAACGGCAATTCCCTTTTTGTAAATCATTGCATCAAAATAGTGTAAAATTACATTATTTTTTTCCAATCATTTTACATTAAGTTTTATATCAAAAATAATGTTTTAAGAATATTCCATATAAGTCTTTTTTTTTACAAAATAAAAACAAATATATTTATTTTATAAATAACAAAATACATATTTAAAAATGTATGATTTGTATTTCAGTATTTTTTTTGTTGCTATGTAATCCGGTGTGCTTGTATCCCTAATGTCAAATAAATGTATTATTTGTATTTTTAGTAATATTTTATTAATTTTAGGGAAACTTAAATAATAAAAATAAATTGAATTAATTAATTATAATAAAATATCAAGTAAGTAGTGTAATTTAATCAAATTAATGATACACAATAAATATTTTATACACATATCTCTTATTAAATTAAACCAAAAAAAAAAGGGCCAAATGGTTTTTTTGTGTCGGGTGACCCGACACCATATTTGGTGTTAAAAGAAAAGGGATGGTGAAATGGGGAAAAAAAGTAGAGCCATTGGAGTATCACAATTACTCCAATTTAGGGGGATAGAGTCGGGTCAATCTCCGTTGGAGATGCCCTAAGGGGGAGATTCTTACATGGAGACTCCCCCAAAAAGAGTAACATATATATGTGGAAGATTCTGAACCACAGAGTTTCATTACAGAATAAAAATGTGTGGTTCAGAATCTTCCACATGGGCTACTCATCATGAGGGAGTCTCCATGTAAGAATCTCCTGACTTAAGGAGACTCGGAAGTAATTATTTATTTTTTTATTTTATTTTTTACAACTATGCAAATATAACCAGTGTCACAATATGATGTGTAAGTGAGATCATTTGTAATGTATAATGAGATTTCTTATTAAATAAATTTCACATCTTATTACAATATCATGGTGTGTCACTAACAATGTTTAAATAATTATGACAATAAAATTATTCACTCAAAAACATTACGTGTGTACAGCGCCGGTCCTGGAAATATTTTGGCCTTCGGTGAAGTCGTCGAATTAGGTATTTTAGTTCGAAATTTTTGTTTGTTTGTTTGTTTTCGAATACATACTTATAAAATATTACTTCAACATCGCATTTTTTACATCCGTAGATACGAAATTCAATTTATTGATAGCTTCAAAACATATTTACGAAGTAGTAAATTTCGAGAAAAAAAAATTCTAGCATATTTAGGTCTTTTAGTTGGAAGTTTGCTTTTTCTTTATATTTTTTTTTTCTCCAATGTCTTTTTACAACCAAAAAATAAAATAAAATTGTACTATGTATACAAATGTGTTATATATCTATAATTTAGTCCTTGTATATTTAAATTGGTGTTACAGTAAAGGAAAAGAGGAAGAAAGACGACTTCATACATCAATTGACGGGCTCAAATAACTTCAATTTTGGCGATGAACTTGAAATAGGTATAAAAGATGCTACAAATGTAAAGGTTTTTAGCTTAAAAGCTATTTTGGCCGCCACGGACGACTTCTCCAATGTAAATAAGCTCGGAGAGGGAGGTTATGGACCAATTTACAGGGTAAGTTGTTACAATGTTCAATTACGAACTTTATTTCGTTTACATTCTTCGTAATCTCATGACTAATGTTCCAGATTAATCATGTAGGGGAGATTATTTGATGGCCGAGAAATGGCAATTAAAAGGCTATCAAAGATGTCAGGACAAGGAATCGATGAGTTCAAAAACGAACTTATACTGATCTCAAAGCTCCATCTTGTTCGACTAGATATTGCATTCATCAAGAAGAGAAGTGTTGGGTGGATCATTCCTTTGTGGAGCCCAAACCCACTAAATAATAGAAAAGTAAATAAGAAAAACAAAATATGTCAAGTATTATTTAAAGGAATAAGCTAGGTTATTTTTTCCCTAATCAATTCTAATCTTCCCAATAAAAGAGAGGCAAAAGGAGGAAAAATTCGCAGGATTTTTTGGGTGTTACAGAAGGAACTTTCCGGAGACGATCGGGCATCGAAACGGACTCTGATCGGCACGAAATTTTGAGGGATTGTTCGTCTCTCATTCTTCTTAAATATGAATGGCGGAATTTATGTTTCAACGGTTCAATTTTCTGGAAATCGTCCACGACCTGACTGCTGCGTTCCGGTGATATTTTTTCAACAACTCTTGTATTTTGCATTCTTAGTTGATGCTTTGGTGTAGTTGAGTTGGTTGATGTGTTTGGAGCACTTTTGTATCATCTTTTTCTGATTAGTGGAGATTTTTGTGGGCCTCGGCCTCGTTGTTTTTACTCTCTCACATCGAGAGGGGTTTTCCACGTAAAAAAATTGTGGTGTTGATTTTCTTATGTTTTCGTTTCGCTTTTTTTGTGATTTGATTTCGTTGGTGCTGCATCGTTTAATTCCGTTTCGTGTCATTGGGAAGACTTTGTGGGTACTTGTGATACGTGTGGTATTGCGGTTGTTTGCTTTCACAACAAGTGGTATCGGAGCCCCGGTTAGTTGATTTGGTATTGAAGTGTTTTTGGTGAACTTTCTTTTTATTGGTGAAATGGAAGCCAACTTGAAAAGAATGATCACTTTAAATGGATCTAACTATGTCATATGGAAAAATAAAATTTAGGATCTTTTGTATATGAAAAATTATTTCTTGCCTGTTTTCAGTGCGGAAAAACTTGAAAATAAAACAGATGAAGAGTGGAATTTGTTGAATAGACAAGTTTGTGGTTATATTAGACAATGAGTTGATGATAATGTTTTAAATCACATCAGTGAGGAGAAACATGCTAGGTCTTTGTGGAAAAAGCTTGAAGACTTGTATGCCCGGAAGACTGGAAACAATAAGATGCTTTTGATGTATAAATTGATGAATTTGAGATATCATGATGGAACTCCTATGGCTGATAATTTGAATGCTTTCTTGAGCATTATGAACCAACTTAATGCTACGGGTATTAAGTTTGATGATGAAGTGCAGGGATGGATTCTTCTTGACTCTTTACCAGAATCGTGGGAAATTTTTCGAAGTTCTATATCTAATTCTACCCCAGATGGTGCTATGGTAATTGATTTTGCAAAGACTAGTGTGTTGGAAGAAGAGACAAGGAGGAAGGCACATGGTGTCTCCTCACAGTTGTATGTCTTGGCTACTGAGTCACGGGGGAGAATTCAAAGTAGAGCTTCTAAAGATTGAGGTCGAAGTAGAAGTAAATCCAAGGGCAAGTACAAAATTTTTGAATGCAATCACTGTGGCAGGAAGGGACACATCAAGAAATTTTGCTTATTGAAACGGGAGAAAAAGGAAAACAATGACAAGAAAGATGATGAGAAGAAGGAAGATATAATTAATGCAGCTTCTTTTGATGATTTTCTTATGTTTCCAGAGGTTGATGATATTATTCTTGCTGATGATATGAATAGTTGGGTTGTTGACAGTGGTGCTTCGATCCATGCTACTTCAAGAAGAGAGTTTTTCACATCATACACTCCAGGTGACTTTGGTGATGTGAGAACGGCTCAGGATGCTATCTTAAAGTGTGCAGGTGTTGGAGATAATAGTTTGGAAATGTCTAATGGTACCAGACTGATTCTTAAACGGGTTTGCGTAGGAGCATGCCCCTCAGCATGAGTCCTCTCTATGGAGACACTCTCATCACCCTTCTCATCTCCTGCAGCCACTAAAAAATTGGCAAAGGAGAACACTGCAGAAGAAACAGAAGAAAATGAGAAGGAGCCAGTCCGCGATGCAAAATTAAAAAACGAAAGGAAAGGGATGTACAAGTAATAAGTCCCACAGATAGCTCGATCATCGACATTGAGAGGGACATAGGGCCCAGGCCCAGCCGAGATGCTTCAATCAGTGGAGAAGACAATTCTTTGACGTCCATAAGGATACCAGACTCCATGATATCCCGTGCATCGGTAAGACTAACAATCTCCGGAGCAGCGTCCTTGGTCACATCGTTCGACCTCCACCGGCCTAGCTCGGCCGTTCCACCGTCCTGGATAAAGAAGAAATGGGTATGCCACCCCTTCGTCGGTGACGGACCATCAACCATGTAAGGCCGGATACCTGACCGGCGAGGGAAATTATACCATCATTTCGCCCCTGAATTCTTCCGAATCTAGTGAAAACCTTTGAAAAGGTTCACCGAGAAACAAACTCCTACCATCCGGCATAAGATGGCGAACCCTATAATACTTCTAACCCCGTTAGGAGAAACCTGGGTAGCACCTATGCCGAAGTACCTCAACACCCGCAAAGAAGGAGGGCCATCAGGGTAATCTCAACCCTCCCTTTAGTTGGCCTTCGTAGACTGCCAAAAACCCCTACGGGGACTATTAAGTGTACAGCCGAGGATCATTTGGAAGTGCAGGAGTGAAAACGCCCTTGTCTATCCTATACTCTAGACATATGTAATCTATTCTTCTCTCTGACAGAACAGATTCCATTCTGTAGCTCCTTATGATTTTCGGGGTCTCTTCCCGGATCTTAAATCTAAAGGCCGGATCAAATGTCTCAGAGGAGGGACGAGAGGAAGAAGCAAAAGTGAAATCGGCTCTAGACCTCTCAAGGTCAGAGTCAGACGAGAATAAGTCTTCTAAGGAAGAACTTGATGGGGTTGAAGCTCTCATGATAAATCCAGAGGTAGAAAGGAAACACTTGGTGGAACTTACTTGTAGAAGGGAACAGGAATCGGCAAAATAATAAGAGCCTTCATGTGTCAAGTTGCAAGTAAATACATTAGGAGTGACGGTTGAATTTACAGAGGTTATAAGCCCCATTACGTCCTTGAAAACCATCCCACTTCAGGAAATTTGGGCGGGAAACGCCCTGGGTTCCGGAAAAGTTATGACGGCGCCATAACAAAGCACTGCCACCTGGCAAAACAAGCCAGTCAAAGGACCCTTAAGTCTTAAGGACATAGGCCGAGCTCCGCCAAGGGCAGAGCTGACCAGCTTGGAAAGATCAGGCCAGCTCTGGGGGGGATTATGACGGAGGTCGAAATAAACCCGGCCATGTGTCGCCTCACAAATGGACAAAGTAATAAATGAAGAGGGAAGATGATCTGTTAAGGACCAGGAGCCCTAGTTAGTATTTAATCGTAAGGTCTTTAGCCCTAGGAGAGAGGTCGGTCTAGTACACCTAATCCACCCCCCATCCACCGCAGGATGGTCATGACGCGGCAAAGTCAGGATCACGCTGCTCGGAGCACGATTTCGTCTGGAGCTCTCCGCAGGTCGGATAGAGCCAACCCTGTTTTTATCCTATATAGATAATACAAGTAATAACTATAGAAAGAATCCTCCATAGTAAAGAATTTGATTCTACAGTTGGTCTGCCGTAATTGTCTCTTATAATCACGGGATAGAGGTGTAACTCAAAGGGTAGTCAGTTACAAACAAGAAGTCCTTGAAGGACACGGGGGAATCGTCATCTAGGGTTTAAGTGTCCCCTGTATAAACAATCCTTAAAAACTACCGCAGACTTGATTCCTGAATAATTCTATGATACGTAGGCAACTTAAGAAATATGTTCTTAGGCTCAGCCTAATCATAAACACAAACACCCCTCGTTTTATATTCTGATTAAGTTCTTTGATCTTGAATCATTGTCCCTGGAAAAATTGACCCTTAATTCCCACCCGATGATATTTTACCTCGTCAATGATCAATACTTACCTAACTCATGTCTTATGATACATAAATTGGAAAAAAAAATCAACCCTCCTCTGTGAACTAACAAATCTTTCTTTATATTATGGGGAAAAGAGGAAACATGGATACATAACTCACTTGATAGGCTTATATGAAGAAAATCAAAATATACAGACAGAAGAAAAAAACTGGACTTTTATTGAATGATTAAAATGATACAATACTCTCATTTATTTATAGGAGAAAAATGAGATAACAAATAGTTCAAAATAAATAAATCTAAAGATAAACATATCATATCTCACCCTTGCTCTCTTTGTTGATATCATTCTTATCTCTTATGTCCAGGGTCGGAACCAAGAATCGGTGGTCGAGTGGGATAATAGACCATATTTCTATGAACGGGTGGGCTAGACTAAGAAAATTAACTATTTCTTACTAAATTATATAAGATTTTTAATGTGTCGAAAATAAAAACCGGGTGGGCTGCGTCCACCCTAGTCATGCCTTGGGTCCGTCCCTGCTTATGTCTTTGATCTCTAATAGCTTTAACTATGGACATGAACTAGAGAAATATATAAAAGATATTCCTGATCTAAAGATCTTTAGTTTACGAACTCTTTTCGGTTGTGAGGGTAATTGGTGGACGCGGGATCTTAAGTAATGTGAGACAATAACACGGCAAATGAAAAGTTAAAAAGGAGGGCAAATGAAACACATAATAAGTATACAAGTTGTTTTTTTTCCGGATTAGGGGGGATGCCCTTTTGGTTATATATATGTCCTCCACTGAGGGTAAGTTTACTCAAAATGTAAGGTCCGACAAGTTTTGAATACGAAACTTTTTTCTAAAAGTAATGATATAACACCGTGTTTTTCATATAATACAAATTTATTTTCGCACAAAACATCATCTGTAACGCCCTCAGACCCCGGGTCTGCTAGCGCTAAATGAGTCATAAATGTCCGGTCAACTTCTCAGACCGTTGTCCTCACTTGGTCTAAAAGGGCTAACTCGAATTGACAAGACATTTATTTCTCACACTTATCTGATGGTGAGCAGGACTTTTACTTTTGTCCCAGTGGACTTGTCACAGTTTCGTCCCTTCCAGAGAATTTCTAGAGGTGGACCCAACTGACATTTATTTCTCACACTTATCTGATGGTGAGCAGGACTTTTACTTTTGTCCCAGTGGACTTGTCACAGTTTCGTCCCTTCCAGAGAATTTCTAGAGGTGGACCCAACTGACACATATCAAAGGATTTCTAGAGGTGGCCCCCACTGACATATATCAAAGTGTGGCACTTAGGTCCGTCTGATAGTCGGCTCTGAATACCATTCTGTAATACCCCTAGATCATGGGCCTTATAGTGCTAAATGAATTATAAATAGTCCGGTCAACTGTTAGATCGCCATCCTCGCTTGGTCTAAAAGGACTAACCCGAGTTGACAAGATCTTTATATCTCAAATTTATATTATGGTGATGTGTTTTCCACACTTACAATGTGGGATATCACATCATCATCCCACCCAGCCACTCACTCACCGCAACGCCGTGACTTCTTGGAAATTTATTAGGGAAATTAGTGCCGGGTCTGCATGAGGAGACTCTAATTTCTTCTTTCATTCCAATTTAAAAAATAACAACATGACACTATCTTGCATTATTGTACTAAATTTTATTTTCCTTTATTTTATTTCAGCTTTTTATTATTCCGAGTCTCCTGACTTTTTCGTATTATCAAAATTGCAACTTGATAACAAGTCATTGACCCAATAGTAATTATCGTGATCCAAAAAAAAAGGGAATTAGGAAGAAGGACAAAAATATTTTATCAATTGAGTAGATGGACATTTTTTTGAAACTTTTGCATAAAAGAAAAAACTATTTATCCATTGTCGAAATTCACTTTGGTTCGAAATTCACTGTTTAAATTCACTATCGAAATTTACTAATTTTCAAAATTCATCGAAATTCACTGATTTTCAGGATTCACTGTCGAATTCACTGATTTCGGGATTCACTGGGGAGATTCACTGATTTTCGGGATTCACTGTTTGTCCTTTCGCTATAAAAATTATGCAGTTGTCATTCTCCCTATAAAAATATGTAGATATCATGTTACTTAAAAATATTCCAGATTGTGTCCTAATCTCTAATTTTCCAAAAAAAAAAAACCGTATATTTCGTATCTGTTAAAAAAAAATATGGCTCGGAAATAGTAGCATTGACTGCAACTTGGAAACGGTGGCATTGACTAATCATAGGTGGCAAGGGTCAAAATAGTATTTTAAAGAAATAACGATATTTTCTTGGAGGAATTAGAGAGAAGTACAAAGACATTTCATCAAATAAAAAGAAGTCAGTTTTTTGAAACTTTTAATAAAGGACAAAATTATTATTATTTTTTTTTTAATTTTTTGGACGCTTTTTTGCACTCAAAAAAAAAAAACCAACAATCCATCTTTTTTAAACACTCATGTCTCTCGATCTAGAATTCCAAATTTGAAAATCCTTTCACCAAATTTTTTATTTTTTCATGTTTTTTTTTTTATTTTGAGACTACATCCAACATATTCCGACGTGATTTCAGAAAATCTGCTATCGAAATTTACTGATTTTCGGGATTCATTGGGGAGATTCACGGAGTGAATTTCGACCTTGAATCTCATGAAAAACGATGTAATTATATCGAACCAAGTCTCAAATCGAAAAGCATGAAAAAAATAAATAATTCAGTGAAAGTTAATTGCGTTTGGAAATGTACATACAAAGATATAAGAGTTTGAAAATGATGGGGAGGAAAAAAAAACAAGGCGTGATTTTTTTTTTTGTTTTTTTCCTTTAGTCTATACCAATTACTCCCTCCGTCCCATTTTATTTGTCATGTTTGACTTTTTAAAGAGATTTTGACAAGCTTATTTAATGCTTTGAATCTTATTAAATAATCCAATATTTTTACATTTATGTCATTTCAGTAATACTTTATCATATGTAAAAATATTGGATCATTTAATGAGATTCAAAGCATTAAATACGCAAGTCAGAATCTCTTTGAAAAGTCAAACATGACAAATAAAATGGTACGGATGGAGTATAAAAGTTGTCATTCTCTCTATAAAAAAATATGTGGCTGTCCTGTTACTTAAAAATATTCCAAAATGTGTCATTATCCCTAATTATCTTTATTTTTTTTAGGGGAATAACGAATTTTTGAGTCCCAGTGAATTAATGGCTCTTTACTCGAAGTTTTCGGGTTTGAGTCCCAACGAAGACTGATGTCGGTTCAAGTAATAAAAATAATCGATACCTAAATAACACACTAGCAAGAGAACTAGGTTCAATCGTAGTATAGTTAGATAGAGTCGAGGTCGATCCCACAGAGACTCGGCTTAAACGAAATACGACTTATTAAACTAAAAAAAATGAAAGCGCGGTCTACGACCAACAAATAACGTAGAAATAAAATTGACACAATAGAAACACAAAACCAACAAAAGACACAACGACACTAAGACACTTATTTTTATAGGTTTTATAAATAATTGACAAACGGTATTGATAACGCTAGTAGTAATTACTCCCCTATGCTATGTAGATTGACGACGAGACAAAATAAGACATTTAAGATTAATTATTCGACTACGGAGTCATCCCAAAAATAGATCTAGCTCGGTTAGGCCATCTAGATCATCGTGTCTCCATTACGTGACTTCACATTTTTAGTCTCCATCTCATATAACTTCTGACACATTTACGAAACTAGGGATGCCGGTATAAACCGTAACCTCATCGAAGCAACATTCCTATGATTAGGCATACTTCTTAGACACCGATTCAATCTCTGTCCTAAATAACAATCACTTTTTGGGTCTCATGTTAAATTACGATGACAAATTATTAAGTTGATCAAGTTTAATTACTCGTTTAAATTACAAAGCAGAGAACCTAACGTAGTCGAAGCCGTTCACAGACAAATCAAGAACATCACAGATCTTGCTACCAACGAGACATAGGCTCGCTGCCAACAAGCTCAGATCTGAACCAGATTTGCTCGTGAAACGTCTTTTACGTCTCAGATCTACATAAACATGGGTTCGATAATTAACTACATCACGAAATCAATACACAAAAAGACTACTCCATAACGAAATAAATTAGATCTACGAATAAAGATAGCATAATTGAGTAGACATTACCTCAAGACGAGCGCGTGATTCCCACTCCTCGATCGATCTCTAACCGAGATTCTAACGACTCCGTAATGAACGAACATAAAATAAAGAAACATATATTGAAAATAAAAACAATGTTGTGAAATTGTATTCATGAGTATTTCTATTGGTGTGTAAGGCGTGTAGTATGTGCCTTTATTTATAGGGGTTCAAGCTAATTAAGAGATATACTTCAAAATATCAAAACAAATAAGAGATAACTCCCAGCCGATCTCAAAATGTGACATGCGCCCCCCTAATTGCGTCTTCCATAAAGTCGGCGCCATCATGGATTGGTTTGCCGGTTTTTGTCATGCTTATCCGATATTTATCTTCAATGCATCTTGATTTTCTTGGATTTATCTTGTAATTTAATTCTTCCACTTGTATTTATCCTCCATAAATTATCCAAATCTACAAAATAATATTTATCCCACAATAAATCATATTTAAATAAAAAACAGATAAATATAATAAAAACGGATAAATACCAAATTATATTTTATTAATGGATAAATACCAAATTATATTTTATTAATCACATAACATTAAATAATAAATATAAACATGTGATTTATCATAAAATATATATTATTAGTCCCGATTTAAGGTCTACGTTGATGACTTTTACGGGTATAATTTGACCGTCATCAACTACCCCCCACTTAGACTTTGATCGTCCCGAACAAAGCATCAATAAGTCATTCCCCAAGACAACATTTTCCATGGTCAAATCATACTTATACAAGAAACTCGAGTCAACTCATACGACTTATGCTCATAAGGTACCCATTATTCACTACTCGTCATGAATCGAAGTGATGTGTGCATGTGCATTTAGTTTTATATATTCGTGGCGAGATTAAAGTTTATGCAAACTTCACAGTCTTAACCTACCAACATCAGCATTCCCACTTCTTAAGCCTCGCAATGGTTAAAGACATGGTGCAATAAGCAAGAGCGTCATCCATACGGTTTTTGGACTTGGAGGCCGAGAAAAGTACTCGAAGCCTCTTAAAAATTTGAATTTTTCTCATTTTCACAACTTCAAGCATTACCACTTCTCAAGAAAGAAACTTGCTTTAAAAGTAAATTATGCATTGCAAGAATCCCTCTCTCACGGATTAGTGGAAGCATTGAATATTACCACAAGCGCGCAGGCTACTTTGGTAATGTTACTACAAGCCCAAAGGTTTAACGATTGTCAAAACACAGATAATTTTCAAGCTTATTACTCCGCTTTGATGGCTAGAAGATAAGAATACATCAACAGATAAATATCGACTCTAAGTCTGCATAACCAATCATCTACGCAATGTACCCATAATTCTTCTTAGTTATTATAATTTGTGCGGTATTCGTCGATTCAAATTGAGTAAGCGAATAATAAATAACTACTTGCAACGGTTGGCATGAATATCCTTAAGTTTACATTCACATAAGTATAAAATGATCATGTAATCATGCAACTTGGTTCATTTCTTACTAATACCATGTACAAGAACTAACAATTCTAAGGGAATGAGATAATTAATTTGGCATTTGTTCAAAAAATTTCAATTTTCACCGTTTCATTCAATTATTCAATTATAGTATCATGGCTAAGTCTCCTACCCCCCACTTAAACTTGGCATTGTCCCCAATGAAAAAGAAAAAGGAGAATTTAAGAAAAAGACTTAGCTCTGGAAACGGCTCTCAAATAAATGCAGAATGTAGGTGCAGTCCAAGCACGTCGTGGAGAGGCAAACTAAAACCTGTTTAAGCAAACCAAACAGAAACTCCACGAAACCGTTAATCACATGTCAATGGAAGTTATAAAATAATGTGGCAGTAATTAGATATAGAATATCCAAAAACAATTTAAGCCACTTTATTTCATACAACCAATGACACGGAAAACCAAAGAGTTAAAACTACAAAACTCACACGTCGGCTATCAAGGAAAAAACCTCGTTTATTCCGAACTTAGAATCGGAACATGGCGAGATGAAAAAAACCTTAACAGTCGCATGCTACTTTATTCAAACAAAACAAAAACAAAAGATAGTTTTCAAGAAATAGTTCTGAGTTTATAGTCGCCAGCTCGACTTAACTCAACGATGGTTTAAGTATAGGTGGGATCTTCAAGAGTGAAGACTTCCTCCTCCTTACCTTGACCAAGACCAACATAATGTTTAACACGGTGTCCATTGACCACAAAGGTGGATTGGTCTTTAAGGTTCAATAACTCAACAGCTCCAGAAGGGAAAACCTTACTCACTCTATAAGGGCCATACCATCGTGATTTTAACTTGCCAGGAAAGAGTCTCAAGCGCGAATTGTAAAGAAGAACCAGATCGTCTTCCTTAAAGGTGCGGTCCAATATCTTCTTATCATGAAATTTCTTCATGCGCTCCTTAAAGATTTTTGCATTCTCATAAGCTTCCGAGCATTTAAACTCCTCTGGCGAGTCAACTCTAACAACCTTCTTTCCAAACTAAACTCTCATCAAAATTCAACATACGCGTAGCCCACATGGCACGGTGTTCAAGTTCAACCGGTAGATGACATGCTTTACCAAAAACAATCTTATAAGGGGACATACCAATAGCCGTCTTATAAGCGATCCTATAAGCCCATAAAGCATCATCTAATCGCAACGCGACCAATCCTTTCTAGTCGTATTCACGCTTTCTCAAAATGCGCTTTATTTCTCGATTTGTAACCTCAACTTGTCCACTTGTTTGAGGGTGATAAGCAGTAGCTAACTTGTGTCTAACCCCGTACTTAATCATCAACTTTTCAAACGGCCTATTACAGAAAAGGCTTCCATTATCACTAATAATGGCACGTGGGGTTCCAAACCGCGTAAAAATATTTTTCTTTAAAAACTTCAGTACAACTTTCGCATCGTTAGTAGGCGAAGCAATGGCTTCAACCCATTTGGACACGTAGTCGACTGCCACTAAGATATAGCGGTTCGACAAAGACGAAGTAAAAGGTCCCACAAAATCAATACCCCAAACATCAAAAAGTTCTACCTCTAGGATATTCTTTAGTGGCATTTCATTTCTTCTCGAGATATTTCCTGTCATCTGGCAAGAATGACAAGATTTAGCATATTGATGCGCATCTTTAAACAAGGTCGGCCAGTAAAAACCACATTGGAGAACTTTCGCAGCAGTCTTGTCTCCTCCATAATGTCCTCCGGCCTCATAAGCGTGGCAATGTCTAAGGATATCATACATTTCTTCTTCCGGCACACATCTCCTAAAGACATTGTCGGATCCTAGCTTAAACAAATAGGGCTCTTCCCAATAATAGTGCCTAAGATCCTTGAAGAATTTCTTTCTTTCTTGGGGGTTGAGATTTGGTGGCAAGTATTTCGCGGATAGATAATTCACAAAGTATTTAAACCATGGTTGTTTCTTCTCCTTAACAACCTCAATACGCGAAGATACTGCAGTGCAATCATCGTTTCCATGTATGGCCGTGATGGAGAATAGTTGTTCATCAGGAAATGTTTCTCCAATCTCGGTTATTGGTTCATTATCCTCTATTTGTAAACGGGAAAGATGATCCGCAACCAAATTCTCAGATCCTTTCTTATCACGGATTTCTACATCAAACTCTTGCAATAGTAGAATCCATCTCAATAACCTTGGCTTGGAATCTTGCTTGGCTAAAAGATACTTCAGAGCCGCATGGTCAGTCCAAACAGTGACTTTAGATCCTACTAGATAAGATCTAAACTTGTCAAACGCAAAGATAACAGCCAGAAGCTCTTTCTCAGTAGTTGCATAGTTCCTTTGAGCGGCATTTAAAGTTCGACTAGCATAGTAGATGGGCCTAAAGATCTTGTCTTTTCTTTGTCCTAAGGAAGCACCTACAGCCGTATCGCTTGCATCGCACATCAACTCAAAAGGTAGATTCCAATCAAGCGCAATCAGAACGGGTGCATTAATAAGCTTGTTCTTTAACTTATTGAAAGCTTTCATGCACTCGTTAGTAAACACAAATGGCACATCCTTGGCCAATAACTCAGTAAGAGGTCTAGAGATTAAGGAAAAGTCCTTCACAAACCGACGATAGAATCCTACGTGGCCAAGAAAACCTCGCAAAGTCTTAAGATTGGTTGGTGGAGGCAGTTTTTCAATCACCTCTACTTTTGCTCTATCCACCTCTATACCGTTCTTTGAAATACAGTGGCCAAGTACTATACCTTCAGTAACCATAAGATGACATTTCTCCCAGTTAAGCACCAGATTCGTCTCCTCGCATCTCTTCAACACTCTTGATAGATACGTGAGACATGAATCGAAATCATCTCCAAATACGGAGAAATCATCCATAAAGATCTCTAGGAAATCTTCAACCATATCAGCAAATAGAGAAATCATGCATCTTTGAAACGTTGCTGGTGCGTTGCACAAACCAAAGGGCATTCTATTGTAAGTGAAGGTTCTATATGGACATGTAAAAGTGGTCTTCTCACGATCCTCGGGTGCGATATGAATTTGATAGTATCCCGAGTAACCGTCAAGAAAGCAATAAAACGCATGTCCGCTCAGTCTCTCGAGCATTTGATCAATGAAGGGAAGAGGGAAGTGATCCTTACGAGTTGCATCATTCAGCTTCCTAATGTCAATGCACACTCTATGACCAGTAATGAGTCTAACAGGAATTAACTCGTTTAACTCATTGGCTTGCACTGTAAAACCTCCCTTCTTCGGAACCACATGGATAGGGCTAACCCATTCACTATCAGAAATAGGTAAGATGATCCCCATTTCTAACATCTTAATAATTTCATCCCTAACCACGTCCTTCAATTGTGGAGTCAACCTTCTTTGGGGTTGTACGACCGCTTTCTTTGTAGGATCAACGGAGATTTTATGCATGCAGACGCTCGGACTAATGCCTTTGATGTCAGCTATAGTCCATCCAAATGCTCCGCGATACTCTCTCAATACTCTCATCAGCTTTTCTTCTTGGATTTCAGTCAAGGCAGAAGAAATAATAAGCGGCAAGGTCTCATCTTGAAGAAATACATACTTCAGATGTGCAGGCAGAGGCTTCAATTTCAGATTGGTAGGTGGTTCTTCTAACGAGGTCTTTAACTTTTGACCAGTTAGCTTAAGTTCAAAGTACTTATGCCACGTTGGTCTGTGGTAGTACCTTTCAACCTCGGTAGACTTCATCTCTTCAACATGTCTAGGGGTACCTCTACTACATCCAGGCCATACCACTTTCTCTTCCTCGCTCTTTTCATATGGCACTTTATCCTCTAACTCTAGGGTAGCCTCGAGGAAATCCTTAATATCCTCATATTGTTGGAAGTCATTGACAAGCTTGTCTACAGAATCCAACATGAAACATGCATCCTCTTCATCATCCGGTGTCTTCATAGTGTCAAGCACGTTGAATGCTATTTCATCCCTATTAACTCTTAACACCAACTCTTCTTTGTAAACATCGATAAGCGTCCTACTAGTGGCCATAAAAGGTCTTCCTAAAATTAGGGGCACTTCGCAGTTAGCTTCCATATCCAGCACAACAAAGTCGACATGAAACACAAATTTCTCAACTCTTACTAGCACATCTTCAACCACCCCACAAGGTTCCTTGACCGAACGATCAGCTAATTGCAAAGTGATTGAAGTCTTTTAAGGTCTTTCATACCTAGCTTTTGGAAAATGGATAGAGGCATCAGATTCACGCTCGCTCCTAGATCACACAAGGCTTTGTTCAAACATACGTTACCTATGGTGCAGGGGATGAGAAAACTTCCCGGATCCTTGCACTTAGCGGGCAACTTATGTTGAAGAATGGCTGAGCACTCCTCATTTAGGCAAATAGTCTCTAAATCTAGGAGTTTCCTCTTAGTAGAGACGGCTTCTTTCAAGAACTTTGTGTACTCAGGCATCTCGGCCAGTGCTTCAACTAGAGGTATATTGATGTGTAGCTTTCTAAAAATATCAATGAACTTCTTATACCTCTTGTCATCAACCTTAGGCTTAGGTTTGGGTGGAGGATAAGGTAAGGTTGAAGGATCGACATCAGTGAAAATAGGATACTTATTATTATAAAGCTCAACTCACAGGGCCACCGGTTCCTTATAGGTTTCTTGCTCGTGCAAGGTTCCGAAGTGTTTGCTTCCTTGCTTGGCTCACCATCCTTACTTTCTACGGATTTCTCTTTCTCTTTCAAAGATGGTGGAGTTACTTCTTTCCCACTTCTAGTCATGATCGCATTCAAATCCTTAGGATTCTTATCAGTATTGCTTGGCAATCCTCCAGGAGGTCTAGTTGAGACTTGCTCAGCTAATTGGCCTATTTGGTGAGTGAGATTCTGGACTATGGCTTCTTGGTTGGTCACCTTAGCATCGGTCTTCTGACAATATTGGCTAAATCACCCATCGATTTTGAAAGTTGTCCCATATTGTCAGTGACGACATTACTCAGTTTTTCTATCGCAGCTTCCCAACCAAAAGTTTTAGTTTGCTGTGGTACATAAGTGGTAGGCGGTTTAGGCCCTTCTCCTGCATTAGGGTCGCTATATCGGAATCCAGGATGGTTATGGTTAGGCTTATATCCTCCCCATTGATTTCCTTGTTTCCCAATATAGTTGGCTTCTTCAGTACCAGAATTCTCATTTTGAGGGCTCACCTCTATTCCAGTCCCTTTCTCTACTCTTGCCATCCTCTCTTGCATTCCATCCACCTTATTGTTGATAACATACAGTTGTTCTAAGATTTTGGTAGATGCACTATCCTCAAATATGTCAGCGGCCATCTTTACAGTAGCTATGTCATTGCCTCCCCATTGGCTATTCATCGCTATTTGTTCCATCTTTCCTTGTGCCTCCTCAGGAGATAAAAGAACAAACGCTCCATTGCTAGATGCGTCTACTCTAATTTTATCAGTCTCTCTCAATCCATGGTAAAAAGTTTGCATTAAAAGCCAAAGAGAGATATCGTGATGAGGACACTTCCTCATAGCTTCCTTAAAACGCTCCCAAGCTTGATCAAAACTCTCCCCAGGTTGTTGCTTAAATCCTAAGATGTCTTGGCGTAACTTAAAGGTTTTTCCTAAGGGAAAATACTTATTCATGAATTTTTGCAACAATTGTTCCCAAGTAGTGATAGATCCAGCCTCTAAAGAGAGAACCCATTGCTTAGCTTTATCTTTCAAAGTGAAAGGGAAAAGCTTAAGACGAATGTTCCCCTCAGGGATTAATTCTGGATTCACAATGCTAACGATTTCCAAGAAATTTGTCACGTGAACACCAGGATCCTCGTTTTGGACTCCATGAAAAGTGGAATAGTTGGTCACCATTTGAATTACATTAGGCCTAGGGTGATAGACTTCCGCATCATTTTGTGGTGCTACGATAGCGGGAATGAATTGCTCAATAGTAGGCGTTGCATAACTTTGCAAAGTGCGCCTCGCGACTTGGTTTCCATTATTAGCGTTAAGATTATTAGCATTATTAGCATTATTAATAATTTGTTCAGGATTAAGTACCTGGTTTGGATTGTCCAGAATGCCTTCCATTTCTGTCTCAGATTCAGAATGCTCAGAATGATCGGTTGTATGTCCTTTTTCTGATTCGTGCTCGCTTTCCTCAAGATTTGGATCCTCTTCTCCTTGCTTAGCCAGTTCTCTAGCTAACTTTCTATTTTGCCTTGCAAATTTCTCTATTTCCGGATTATAAGGCTCAAGCGGTTCCTTCGATTTCCGAGTAGCGTACTATAAAATAATAAAAAACAATAAAACAATTAAAGACATTTAAAGGCTAGGCCTTTAACTAGACTAAATAATAAAAACGAAATTAAGACAGACTCTATTCACAATATTTACGAATTTACTTTTAATAAAATAAGCTATATTTGATTTAATGACACGAGTCCCCGGCAACGGCGCCAAAAACTTGATGTCGGTTCATGTAATAAAAATACTCGATACCTAAATGACACACTTGCAAGAGAACTAGGTTCAATCGTAGTATAGTTAGATAGAGTCGAGGTCGATCCCACAGAGACTCGGCTTAAACGAAATACGACTTATTAAACTAAAAAGCAAATGAAAGGCGGTCTACGACCAACAAATAACGTAGAAATAAAATTGACACAATAGAAACACAAAACCAACAAAAGACACAACGACACTAAGACACTTATTTTTATAGGTTTTATAAATAATTGACAAACGGTATTGATAACGCTAGTAGTAATTACTCCCTCATGCTATGTAGATTGACGACGAGACAAAATAAGACATTTAAGATTAATTATTCCGACTACGGAGTCATCCTCAAAATAGATCTAGCTCGGTTAGGCCATCTAGATCATCGTGTCTCCATTACGTGACTTCACATTTTTAGTCTCCATCTCATATAACTTCTGACACATTTACGAAACTAGGGATGCCGGTATAAACCGTAACCCCATCTAAGCAACATTCCTATGATTAAGCGTACTTCTTAGACACCGATTCAATCTTTGTCCTAAATAACAATCACTTTTTGGGTCTCATGTTAAATTACGATGACAAATAATTAAGTTGATCAAGTTTAATTACTCGTTTAAATTACAAAGCGAGAACCTGGCGTAGTCGGCCGCCGTTCACAGACAAATCAAGAACATCACAGATCTTGCTACCAACAAGACATAGGCTCGCTGCCAACAAGCTCAGATCTGAACCAGATTTGCTCGTGAAACGTCTTTTACGTCTCAGATCTACATAAACATGGGTTCGATAATTAACTACATCACGAAATCAATACACAAAAAGACTACTCCATAACGAAATAAATTAGATCTATGAATAAAGATAGCATAATTGAGTAGACATTACCCTCGAAGACGAGCGTGATTCCCACTCCTCGATACGATCTCTAACCGGAGATTCTAACGACTCCGTAATGAACAAACATAAAATAAAGAAAACATATATTGAAAATAAAAACAATGTTGTGAAATTGTATTCTTGAGTATTTCTATTGGTGTGTAAGGCGTGTAGTATGTGCCTTTATTTATACGGGTTCAAGCTAATTAAGAGATATACTTCAAAATATCAAAACAAATAAGAGATAACTCCCAGCCGATCTCAAAATGTGACATGTGCCCCCCCTAATTGCGTCTTCCATAAAGTCGGCGCCATCATGGATTGGTTTGCCGGTTTTTGTCATGCTTATCCGATTTATCTTCAATGCATCTTGATTTTCTTGGATTTATCTTGTAATTTAATTCTTCCACTTGTATTTATCCTCCATAAATTATCCAAATCTACAAAATAATATTTATCCCACAATAAATCATATTTAAATAAAAAACGGATAAATATAATAAAAACGGATAAATACCAAATTATATTTTATTAATGGATAGATACCAAGTTATATGGATAAATACCAAATTATATTTTATTAATCACATAACATTAAATAATAAATATAAACATGTGATTTATCATAAAATATATATTATTAGTCCCGATTTAAGGTCTACGTTGATGACTTTTACGGGTATAATTTGACCGTCATCAAAGACAAAAAAAATGTACATACGTATATTTCGTATATGTTAAAAAAAAACCTGCAACTTTGAAATTGTAGCATTGACTCCAACTTGGAAATAGTAGCATTGACTAATCATAGGTTCCAAATGGTCAAAATAATTTTTTGAAGAAATAACGATTTTTTTTAGCAGAACCATCAACATTATTATTAAGATAAATCAAAAGTACAAGCAGTAAGAACGCGTTCAGGGGGCGAAGTGCCCCAATCCACAAAGCCTAAATAAGCTAAGCCCGCTTGGGCTAAGAGATGAGCCGGCCGATTACCAGATCTCTTGACAAAGGAAAACGAGAGAGAATCGAAAAAACTAGCTAAATGCAAGCAATCCTGAACCAGACAACCTAGAGAAGATAGGTCGTCGGCTGCCGACTGAAGATGTTGTATGCACGAAAGGGAGTCGGACTCCAGACATACCGAATGATACCCCCACTCACGGGCCATAAGGAGGCCCCTATAAATAGCAATAAGCTCCACAACATCAACCTCAGTAATTCTGCCCAATCTGCCCGAGCAAGCACGCAATAATTGGCCATCTGACCCCCGAATCACGGCCCCATAAGCGCACGTGTCCACAGAGAGCACCGCATCCACATTTATCTTGACAAGGCCTCCAGCATGCGGTTGCCATGTGGTAGGCCACGATGTACTAGCCGGCTCACGGAGGGGGGAACATAATAGATCTGCATATTCTCGAGCATCAGACTCCGCAGTCGGAACAAGTTTGCCAATATCTATAGCCTGACCACCAAACAGCCATGCACACCTTGCCTTCCAGATAAACCACAAAGTAGTAACCAGGGTTGCCAGTCGAGCCTCATCACAAGCGGAAGAAAGGTATTCTAGCAGCGATTGGAAATCCGTGCTCTGCCGAAGACCCTCCGCAAGGGCTCTATCCCCCACCCTATGCCACACAGCTCGAGGGATTGCGCAGTGAAACAATGAATGCATAAGATCCTCCAAAACATGGCCACACAATTCGCAAACACCACTACTCATGCCCCGCTTCCTCAATGACTCCCCAACCGATAAGCACCCATGCAGACATCTCCACAGAAAGCGTGCTATGCGCGGACGAACCGGCAAAGACCAAATCTGGTGCCAGACTCTATCCGGTGGACCCGCTGTCGACGGTCGAGACTGTAGCAACAAGCTATGATGAAGCTGGGTGGCTAGCCGATAGCCCGACTTCACCGAATAATGCCCACGTGGGTCATAGTGCCAAATGATATCATCCGAGTGTGGCCCCGTAGGCAAAGGGATGCTAAGTATAACCTGAGCTTCGTGCGGATAAAAAGAAGTCTGGACCAAGTCCCTGTCCCAAGAACACGTGTTGTGGATAAAAAGTGACTGAACCTTGGCATCCAGAGGGAGAGCAGCCGAACCTACCTTAAAAGAGTGTGGCATGGGAAGCCATGCATCTGAATAGATATTAATCGTAGTGCCATTCCCTACCCGCCAATGCAGGCCGCGTGCCAGGAGATCCCTGTTAGGTGTAGTGCCCGAAAGACAATTATCTAATTGTTTTAGGACAGAATTAATAATTCATCTTATTATATGCATGTATGCTTATAATTAAGACACTACTGAAAACCCTAAGTACATCGTTTATGTAATCACATAACTCAGTGTATGGCTATACACAAGAGGATTGAGTTAGTGAGATGTACTTAAAATTAACTTAGTCCGTAGCGTTTATTAGCGTTTATTAAAAACTTAAGTGACATAGTATAGGTATGTCACGGGTGTCACTCGTGTTGAACGAGAGACGACCATACTTAGTTTACAAAAGATGACATAGAACTATCACATAAAATTCATTTAGTGAATTTTAAAAGTGTAATTACACAACAAATTTCTAAATTGAAAAATTGGAAAATCATATACATAAGGCGTTGCTAGTTAGACGGTATTTGGAACCGATAAACTAGTGGGAGCCTTAGCCTTATGATTTGTTGTTTTTCTGAATCATTAGAAATGTGTAATGGACAGCACAAGAGTTTTTCCATTCATTGGAAAAACAAAAATAAAGCGTTACTAGTTAGACTGTATTTGGAACTGATAAACTAGTGGGAGCTTAGTTCTGGAGATTTTATAATCTTTGAAACATCATGAACACATCATTGCTAGTTAGACAGTATTTGGAACTGATAAACTAGTGGGAGCTTAGTTCTAGGTGATGTTCTAATCTTTGAAAAATCATAAGTACAAAGTGTTGCTAGTTAGACGGTATTTGGAACCGATAAACTAGTGGGAGCTTTGGTCTTATGATTTGTCGATTAGAAAAATCGAATAGTCCAAGCTAGTAACACTATCATTAGACATCTCACAGTTCAAGAGTAGTGTCTACTCAAACGAACTGCTAGTTCAAGACTGTTTCCATTTAAGAAAAGTCGAGAATGGGAAAGAATGTTTATACGTGTTAGTCATCTAAACTAAGTAGTTTTAAGGCTAAACCGGAAAATTAATAAATTGGAAATTAGAGGATAAGGAAAGTGATTTCGGATCACAGACCAATGCATCCTTAGCAATTTTCTCAAAAGCTAGGTTCTTTGGAAGAATTAGGTAGCTTTGCATTAAACGATAAATAAAATAGACAACGGGCAGTTATTTCAGATAGACTAGTGAGAGTGATACAAGGAAATGAATCTCGGATTCAATTCTTGAGTATCACAGAAAATTCATTTTCTGTTTTCGGATTCGTTGGAACGAACGTATTAATTTTCAATAGGATAATTTGTTTGTCTTATTGACGATAAATTTAACATTCGTAGCACGAACCCAAGACTCGGACTTTTGTTTGATAAAGTCAGAACCACTAAGAAATGCTGAATAGGTATATGTAACACATCTTAAACAATATAAACGGAAATGGTTTCCGTATTTAGATAAACACTTCTTTATATACTATTAATTAGTGCATATTCCCCAACGACAAGATCTGCAGACTGGCTTAGGGTGATTCCTATCTTCCAGTCAAAGGAACCCTGTCTCAAAGGAACAAAGCCTAAGTTTCCTTTCAATCGGGAAAGGGTAATAGATTTAAAGAAGTTACATAGCTTGTTCATATTGAGCTTCGGGGTCATATGAAAGATACAATCTAGTGGGAGCTTTTGAAGTAGTGACATCTTGTCTGACAACTACTCGAAACTCTGTAAGTTTATCCAAAATATTTGGAGGAAATCTCTTATTTCACCAGATATAGAGTATTCCATACTCAGAAATAGGTTATTTCGTAGTCTTCGGGACTGATGCTCGGCCTGCCTCCCAGTGAATAGTTTTCACTAAGGGATACACCATAAATTTGCCTTGTATAGTTATTAATGTGATACGATACGCTGCTAAACCCATTTAAGATATTGGTTGCAAAATAACGGTTGTAATGAATAACCGAGAAGTCTACCTAAAAGATGCCTATGCATTTGTGGATAAGGAGTGAATTCGGTTCACCCCACTTCCGTAAATATAGACATTTAGCTTTTAGTGTTTGCAGGTAGGACTGGAAATTTTGCATACACGTTCAGGTCGTGAAATATCTTAATGCATTGAGTAATGGTTGGTTATAAAACTCGAAAAATCAGAGAATAACGGTTAAACTGTCAAACTCGGTCTGATAAAGTCTATAAATAACAACCTTAGATCTTGAAGTATTTGTACTCAAGATGTTACTAACTGATTTGTTCACCCACATCCAACACCGGCGATTGGTGATAACACTAATAAAAACTACTAAACTAGATTAGTATATCAATCCACCCCAATGCAATGGGAGTATGGTTTGTCCATTACCCATTGCAGGACCTTACGGTCTATAGGGTAGATTGATGACCTATAGTCCTTCGTGGGTCATGTATAGGATCCGATCATAGAGGTTGGTTTAAAAGCCATAACACTGTGAATGGAGTTCGATACTCCACCTGTTGAAACTCTTGTAGAACCACCGAGTATCTCGGTCCAAAGGGGAGAAATTGGAACTACGAGGAGAAAGAGTCGAATGAATAGGAAAGTTTAACTTTCAACGCAAAGTCGAGTAATTTAGGGGTGATTCCCTAAAAGGTAGAGAGTTAACCAGACCGTGATCTCTCTTACTACTCAGTCTTGCTTGATTTCATCATAAAGCGGGAAATATGGGTGATTCCTAAGACTTCCTTGCCGAACAACGGAATCTGAATTCATTCGAGCGTATGGGTTTTTGCTAAGAACAAATAACGGATTCGTTATACAGCAGAAAATAGGGGTGATTCCCTAAGACCTTTTTGCGAGACTAACGGTATCTTAATTTATTCAGAAAGAACCTTTGGCAAGATGCCTGCCATATATATCCTTTGGGGATTAAAGCAAACCTCTAGGTCATTTCAAAGTCATATATTTTAATATGTGGACTTGCCCAGAATGTTGATAAGTCTTTCGTAGACTGGGCATCAATATTAGTAAAGTAGTATGTAGATTAGTGTTTGTGAATGGTAACACTGAAACAATTGGAAACAACATGGGTGTGTTATCTGAAGTCAGAGTCTGACATGCCATCGGGATTCATTCTAAAGGATTTGATTCGCTCAAATTCATGAGAATCGATCATTGGAAGTCCCATCCATTCACCTGGTTAAGATATTCTTACATTTATGCAACATTCAACGATGTAGTCTACCCTACCTCTCAGGAATGGCTATCTAAACCTGAGGATGATTACGAAATGGGATGTTTAGTGAATCCTCAAGTATCTTCGGGAGAATGAGGAATAATATGCTAGTATATTCAGGTGCAAACTAGAATATAAGTGATAACACTGATTCTGGCTTTATGTCAGATTAAGGATGATCATTAAGTCTATCTAGTCCTCAGTGTTGAATCAAAGGCATATTGAAATCGTACCACCTGATTAGATGGAAAGGCGACGTTTTGATCCTAAAGATCGACTCAAGCCGCCAACCTACCTGATCGATGTACCAAGGCACATGGTGTTCGATTTTAGTACGCGTGCCGGGTCAGCGACCTACCCTACGGAGGCATACTCCGGTCGTGCCAGAAACGTGAATTACTTGGATGCGCTTGGAGGGTATGAATCTTAGGGACATGTCTCACTTGTTTTGAGCAAGTGAGAGAATGTTGTAGATATAGATATAGAGGTGTGCTCTAAAATAATTAATCCACTTGCCTTTCGTGCAAGTGGGAGATTGTTAGTGCGATGCCGAAAGACAATTATCTAATTGTTTTAGGACGAAATTAATAATTCATCTTATTATATGCATGTATGCTTATAATTAAGACACTACTTGAAAGTACCTGCGTTTATGTAATCACATAACTCGGTGTATGGCTATACACAAGAGGATTGATCGAGTTAGTGAGATTTACTTAAAATTAACTTAGTCAGAGCGTTTATTAATGCGAGCACGGGTCTCATGATTAATTTGCTATTAATGCGCCCGAACACTTTACGGTGTGACAGCTTATCCGGTTTGTCGGTAATAGGAGTACTAGTGGGGCATTTATATATGATGATGATCATATAGGGCTGTAGACCGATTTGATTTGAGTTCTCGATATAATTCCGTGTCGAGAAGTCTTATCGAATCACAAGATGATCATATATGGATTAATCTCAATCTGAGGTGATCACGAGGCATTTGCTTAGACTAGGGTAGGGTTTAATGTGTTAGTAATGATCACTTCACGGTATGTGGTCCAACACTTCGTTGGCTCTATTCTCGGGATGAGTGAGTAGTCTGTGCTATCACAGATATGGAATCCATTCCTTCCCTCGGGAAGTAGACAGACAGTTCCCTTATTTGTTAACCCTAGAAATTGATCGATGGGCCCAGTTCATATTATATTAGTTATGAACTAATTGATCACTAGGGGTTAATGGTAAATAAGGATAATATGTTTTGAAGGGTTTACGGAGATATCCCGAATCGAAATGAAACGATCTATGGAGGATTTATCCGTATGTAATGATTATATCGATGGGCGCTTATTTACTCATAGTTGAGTATAAGTTATCTATATTCGGCAGAGTTCAGTTTCGGGTTTATGGTGGTGTAATCCCGGAATTAATTGATTGAATATTATTGTTCGGTCTGACGAATAATTTTATTTAATTTATTGTAGCTACTGAATATGGGTCAATGGTTCTCGACGTGGCTCCTAATATAGCATATATGTTTTCTCGTCGTTTCACCTCAATTGTTATTAAATAGTTGGATTGGACTATTTAATTGATATGTGGTTTAATTGTTTAGTTGGACTAGATAATTAAATACATGGAAAAGAAAATTTTCATGGACTCGGCCCCATGTGTCAAAAATGCGTGGACCTCTATTTACTAAGGGGTGGGGCGCATATTTGTATTAATTAATTATCAAGGAATTAGTTTTCTTGGATAATTATTTAATGGGTGATTTATCTTTTATTTGTTAATTGATAATTCAAGGAATATTAGATAATAATATGATTTATCCTAATTTGTTTGGGATAATTATTTTATTTATCTTTTATTTGGAATAAGGATTAATCTAATAATTATTAAATCCTTGGAGGACAAGGATTACTCTCCTATATAAAGAGAGTTCTCCCAAGCCTTTTGACACATTGAAAGACACGCCATTTGTGAAGTATTATAGCTTGGAATTTTCGGCTATAATACTTGGGTTCGAGTTTTAGAAAAACTTCGGGTTTTTCTAAGGTAGCATATCGAGGAGGTCCGGCGGCTTGAAACACCATGCACCTGGTGGTGCTTGGAGACACACATTGGAAGACTGTGGCTTCTCATCTAGCTTGGATCTTGGATTGAAGATTGTTCTTGGAGTTTATTCACCATAAACTGGTAAGCAATCTAACCCCCTCGTAGGTTAGATCTATTTATTTTATGTATTTTGGTTGACTAGATCTAGATCTTGTACTTTCCGCTGTGTAATCGGGTGGATCTATGATCCATCCGGTGATATTACATCTAACAATCCCGACCCTGAAGCATACTACGCTATAAGAAATACAGCCGAGACCCAACAGGCACATGTAGCACATTGCTCTGGCTGAAATATTTTGCCTGGAGGACCCGACTCGCCAAAGTGTGCGGGAACTTGAGCACCCGTCACACCTGCTAAGCCAAAAGTGCTAGATTAAAGCATTTGAGATCGTGGAAGCCAAGCCCTCCATATCCTTGGGCATAGTACACACTTCCCACCTTTTCCAATGAATAGTTCGCTTATCCTCAGTGCCTCCCCAAAAGAACCGCCTAATCAAAGATTCAATCGTATAAATCTAGCCCTGAGGAATAAGGAAGCATTGCATCACACATTGGAATTTCCTGCAACACACTCTTGATAATTGTCTCCCGGGCCGCCGGCGAAAGAAATTTATTCTTCCAACCACTGAGCTTTTTCCGCACTCGATCTTCAATATATTGAAAAACTTGCCGCTTAGACCTCCCAATCATATAAGGCAGCCCTAAATATTTCCCAGTGCCTATGCCAAGTGGCACACCAAAGACCCAAATAACATCCTCCTTGTCTACATCCGACACTAGCTTGCTGAAGAATAAGCTTGACTTGTGCGTGTTAATACATTGACCTGATAACAGCTCATAGCGAGCCAAAATGGCCCTGACCACCTCAGCCCCGGCCTCAGAAGCATTGAAAAAGAGGAGACTATCATCCGTAAACAATAGACGTGACACTGACACCTCCCCATGACTGCCAAAAGAAATCCCCTCCAAGCCCCCCTCCGCAACTGCCTTATGAATATGTGCAGAATGACCCTCAGCACAAAGGATGGAAAAGGAAAAGTGATAAGGGATCACCCTGCCGGATGCCACGAGTAGGTATAATCCGTCGCGTAGGACGCCCATTAAGCAAAGCCCAGAAAGGCACAGATGTAACCATACGCCGAATCAAGCCCACAAACCTAGTGGGGAAATTTATCACACCCGTGACCGCAAATAGATAATCCCACTCAACTCTGTCAAAAGCCTTGGCCATATCGAGCTTCAAAGCCGCATGGAGCTCACTCCCCGGGAGACCTGCTATGAGAGAATGGAAAGCCTCAAAAGCAACGATGGCATTATCAGTTTTAAGTCGCCCAGATATAAAAGCACTTTGATTCCCTGAGATTATTCAATCTATAACCGGCTTGAGACGATTAACCACTGTTCGCGATATAAGCTTGTAAATAGAGTTACAGGGGCTGACAAGCCGGAAATCTTGCACCACCAGTGGCTTTTTGATCTTTGGTATAAGTGAGATATATCTTTCATTTAGCGTCGAGATATCCAGACCCCCATTCAAGACATCCAAGATAAGTGGCAACATTGTGGGCCGAATAGTATCCCAACATTTCCTCAAAAAGATCACGTGCATACCATCGGGTCCTGGTGCTTTACGCCCAGGGAGCTGAGATAAAGCTGTTATTACCTTCGACTCTGTAAAATCCATAGACAGTCGGTGGGCATCACTCTGGCTAATTTGCCGAAATGTAAGGCCCCCCAGCTCCGGCTCACCTGTGTTCGAGCTAGCAAAAATGGAATCGAAGTAAGATGTGACAAGAGATGTCATACCTGCCTCATCCGCGATCATGTTACCATCATCATCGTTCAGTGATTGAACCAAATTCCTCTAACGCTGCAAAGATGCGTGATGATGAAGTCCATGCATGTAAGCCACTCAGTCCGGCTGCGTTGCCGCCAAAATTCCTCCTTTAGGGATTCAACTGTTAGGAAATCTACGCGGGAACGCAGCGGAATTCAAAATTTTATTTCCTATCGACCCAAGATCGACTTCGTTTAAGCAATAAACAAATAAGCTAAAGACGGTGGTTACCTTGCTTGATCTAAAAGATCGACGCTTTGACCGTCTAAGGAGAGTAGTTCTGCATAGAGCCGTCCAAGTGTTCTGCGTATGAGAACATAGTAATGGAAAAGGTACCTCTAGTCCACACGAACAGCCCGCCGGAATCCCATCATGGATTGCTATTGGAAAACTCCGGTTGCTAGACCGGCCTTTTTCCCCTCTCTCCAACTCTCTATAGGATGCTCTCTATTTTACACAAGAACTATTAGTTCTTGGAATTGTGATGTACTAAAGAGCTTGACACCCACCTCTTATTTATAGTGAGAGGGGCGCCCCATCTAGGTGTGGAGGATAAGAAAACATTTTCCTAATAAAATAAGGAAAATATAATTGATTGATTTATCTCATTTAATTTAATATCTTATATTAAATATTTCTAAGATATTGTCAATATCTTATATTGACTATATTTATATTATTACCATAAATCAATTTACACATTGTATATATCACATATATATTACACATATAAATCTATACATATATATATACATTTTGGAAACAAGTGTACACATGCATATCTAATATGCTTCATACGCTGGAAGCACACATGTATATATATATTATTTTATTTTATTTTATTAATATCTAATATTAGTAATAGGTAATATCATTAATTAAATTGCACAATCCAAGTGTATCACTTATACACATATGTGGCGCCACTTATCAATATAAGTGTATTTAATTAATCAACTTAATTAATATCTTGTATTTAATTTATTCATAATAAATAAATACCACCATATTAATTTACCACTATAACCTTTATAGTACGAGATAAATTCTTTCCTTATTTGGTTATCATCTATAACCACATTTTAATCCGACTAGATGTTCATATGTGTGTGACCCGATAGGCTTCCGAATATGTTGGCCGTAGACACAAATTGCAAATTACGAAAATGCCCTTCATGCCTAACGATCACGGGATAGCGTCTAGCAACACACCGTGACCCCCAATCATCGAAAGAGTCAAATGCAATGACTACTATCTTTCATGTGAAACAGTTACCGTGTAACTTACAATCCTATCGCTGTAATAATATCCATATGATCGTATCTCGAGTGTCAATACATTAACGATCGTATCTTATAATCTGGATATCATGCTCTCTCGAAGTAACTCTTTTACTTCCACTTTGCAAAGATTCACGAGAGTAAGACATTCCTTATAAGAAGGCCATTTAGGATATTCGATCCCAATCATAGGATACGCGATTCCCGGACGACCAATCATGTATACTCCGCGTACTTCAAGATCACACCCAATCACTACCGCATGATCGCCCGTGGCTGAAACCTCAATAGTGTCAAAGCATGACAATCCACACCGTGATGCCATGAAGACTCCGGTCTTAAGGATAATTACACAACCGTCACATTGTGTGACACTTATCCGTGTAAGTGGGTCAGTCTAACGTACACATTCTCTAATACACGTCCACGTCTGGTCCAAGCGTCTACACTTTGATAGACGAGATCTATCTCTGCCGCCTTGAAGATGAAAGACATCTAATACGTGCTAGCCTGTTCATACTATCAATGCCCTGTTTAATAGTACATCAGCCTAGAGACATTTAAGTATCAAACTTATATAATGTGATTATAGATCTCATCAACCATAATCGCCTATCATGGTTTCTCTATCACAGTTTAATACTAAGGACGTCATCATACAACAATTCATAATTGGTTCTTTAAAAGAACATATATATGACAACAGAAAAGCCATTCAATATATGTATAAACATAAAGAAATAGTAGAAATGATCCGACCCTGTCGGATCCGGTCCAACCCGATTGGGTTTAGGACACTATTCCAACAATCTCCCACTTGGCCTAAAACCAATCACTCGCACACACAAGACCAAGTTGAAACACAAGAATCTCATGCAATACTCGCAACCAGCCCTGGCCATGAACGGATCACTATCCGTGGGGACTCAGACTATCTTCATACCATGCTCCAAATGACCAAGTCAAAGGAACCGACTCAACACACACGAATCTCTGACGAGACCCTGGTCCTTGCTTCAAGCAATGAATCCACTTACCATATCAACCATACATAAATGGTGGAAAAACCGTACAAGGTTCAAGAATGAACCTTCCAGATACATGTACTGCTCCCGCTGCGCCTCTAAGGCACTACTGTGTTTTGGCCTGGTTGTAGAATTTACAGTGACTCATGGCTAAGAACATTTCTAGCTCACTGTATCACTTAATCAAAGTGATTGCAACCCCAGACTATAACTCCTACTCGCCTTCATAAGACTTAGGATATATGTCTGTATAACTATATTTATCTGATTCCAAGTTTCGATAAACTAGGAAACCATCCTTAACTTGTTTAAGGATATTCTCGACATTCACCAGATTTACTTTCATTCTTGCTCATGACTATTCATGGACTATGAAAATCCGGCATTACCTATAAGATGGTTCCTATCGCAGTAGCGAAGGAAACCTTCCATAAGCATCATCTTTCACCTTATCTTTAGGACCAACGTCCTAACATAGATAGATCTTGAGAACACCGACTAGCAGTATCCTCTGTCGCGACCTATGCTAAACTCTTTTAGCATCACATCTATATAGGTAAACTATAATCTAACAGCAGTTAAATCTATCGGTATAGATTCCTATTTCTAAAATAAGAACTGCTAATCCAAGTGCTTTCGTAAAGACCTTGAACTACCAAACATTAATTGACTGTGATATGGGGTGATAATTCTCGAGAGAGATATCCAATACCTTACTCAAAAATCGTAACACACTCCCACTATCCATCTTGCACATTGGGCATATCCTTCTTTTGACTAAATCAAACTCCTTTGATTATCAAACAAAGAAATCGTCTAGAGAAACTTGTTTGAGTCCATAAATGGATCTCATGGGCTCACATATCATGTTATTGTCTATGAACCTTGAGCTGTTTGTCCAACGTCTTCAACACTATCATATAGCCATGATACGAAGTTACAACAAGCATAGTCTGAATAGAATCGGGCTCGACCTTACGAGGGGACATTCCTCTGTAAGACAGACTAGGTTCACAACTTTGGTTTATTCTTGATGGAATCTAATTCATATATTATGGCTCCTAGCCATATCTCTCAATCTTGCCTTTCAAACATTCTTTCATAAGTCGTGAGATATTCATTCTTCAAGATGAACATACCAGCAGCCCTTTTGGGCTTGAGGTTATCCACGAGACTTCAGTGAACTTTGTGTGCACTTTGAGCGAGTGTTCTACACCTCATCGGTATGTGGCGTCTGCTCATTTTCCAATGGTTGAATATATATTTTTGTGGTTCTCAAACTCTTTTGAGATCTTATTTACTACAACTATTTCTTTTGGAAGAAACACTTCCTCTAGAAGACAGCATGTTTGGAGACAAACATTTTGCTCCGCAGACAGGTAAATAATATATAGCATACTTTCTAAGATACTCCACAAAGTCGCATATGTCGTACTAGGCTCCTAGCCTTTCTGACTCTGCCTATGACAACTTCAAATCATCGGTTAAGATAGATTCGACATTATCCCCTTCCATAATATGGAATTTATTCAACATTTATTCTTTGGAACTTGGCTAAGCATAAGGGCACTATCCCGAAACGGGTAAGGGATACTTCGCATGGCTTGCGTCACACCTTTATCATATAAAGTGTTGTTTCCATTTTTTGGGAACACAATCTAATTGCGTATCCTAAAGATGATATCCTTCAAGGGAGGAATCTTATTCCCTTTCAGACGACTTCTGAAACACCCTTCAGGTATTAATTACTTCAATCCAATTGAAGATTAATTCCTAAGTAGCTCGTCAATCTCATATTCGTACTAGCTCGAACTTTTCGGGCTTTCCGAATTGTCGTACTTCAATAAGTACATTCAACTATTTCTAAAATAGTCATAGAGATTAATAAACAATTATTTGTGGCATTAATTGTCATAAGCCAACAAACATCGGTATGTTTAGGCTTTAGACAATTTTCTAGATTTTTAACCTTTTCTTAAAAGGGTATTTTAGTCATCTTTAGACAAGATACGTATCATTCACATGATTCATAATCACATGGTTCAGACATCATCTAAATGACATTTGATTATACGTTTCTCTTCCAGAGTCGACATCAGAGAACAACTACAAATATCAAGGATAACGACCATACAAAAATATTTAGTTGAGATCTCATCACGTATATCAACTATATAGTGACATCAATCTAGTATGTTAGATTCAGTGACCTTCCAACTTTATCGGAATAACATTTATTCTTTACAATTGAATATGTCTACTAAATCCTAACAAATAACTGAAAGTATGTTCTTCATAAGAACCAGAACATAATAACATTTATTTAGTTCCCTCATTAGTTTACAAGATCCAGAATGTGGTAAGTGTTACAACGTTTGCTTCACCTTCCATATATGTATTTAATCTTTCTAATTTAATCACACACGCATGATATCATATATCTAAGAGTTGACTTGAACTTAGATAGATTTATCTCAACTCACTTGCCTAGAATATAAACTTAAATAAGTTCTCTATTTAAGCACATGCCCTAACTTCCTTTTTAATCCTTTATGCACTTGAAAAATGTTTCTTATTGTAGTCTTCATAAGACTTAAGAAAGATCACAAGAGCCATGTCTTTAATTTCCTTTCATAAAGAAAATCTAAAGTTTATTAAATAGTTTATTTAACCTTTTGAATCGTATTCAAAACATTGATTATTTAATTAACCTTTAAGCAATGATTAAAGAAATAAGTCGATACTTAAATCTTACAATTTTGAAAACAACCTTTTCAAAATTAGATGTGGTCATTCTTATCCAACGTTTGAATTAATTGTCATCGTATGACAGAATGATCATATTGGATCGTATCCAACATATGATTAATTCGTTGAAACTTATTTCAAGTGATTTAACCATATCATGAGCTTCCGTTCTCATTAGTAATTAAAGTCTTGGAGCACTGCATCAAATATGTAGTCTCCTTGTCTCTAACTACTACAATGGGGTTGCTCGTGCCATTGCTTATTTAAAAGGATTAAGATTACTTAACCATACTTGAGAACATTTCTCAAAAGGTGACAGTCATAATTTGGTTTTACTAATCGAGAATAAAACATAAATATAAAGTTTGCTAAAAACTACAACATATAAATAAAGATAAAAGAGTGTTGTTGTTTATACACGCAAAATCAAAAATGGTCTTATGGTTTATGATTTTGCTCCCACTAGTCAACTACTCCCAATTGACTTTCAAGAATTATTAATTTCTTTAGTGGACAAGATCCCACTAAACTACCGCGACCAGCTTTGGTTTGGTGGGCGAAAATAGCCTAATAGGTAGACAACAACCTTTGTCAATCGTATCTTATACGACTCTTGTTGTTTGACTAGTCAACTCTTTGACAATTTTTCATCTTATGAAGTAGTCAAACCCTTGCCTCTAAAATCCAAACGACCCCGCTTTGGCTGGTGGCCGAGAGAATTCTTAGTCAAGTCATAACCCCAATATTCGTGAGATCTCATACGATCATATCTCGATAATGACGATATACCTGAGGTAGGTCAACCCCCTGCTCTGGCTGAAGAGTTGGATCCGAACAAGGGCTCTTCACAGTCATTATAATATGGGGAGGCAATTTCAACTTGATTCTTTTCAGGTGGAAGTATTTATGTAAATTAATTCACTTAATTAATTTTAATTATGGTCTCATCAAGTATATCTATCTCTATAGACATACATCCTACACATTTATCTAGATCGTGCCTAGTCATGCATCTATCGTATTATATAAAATAAATACAAGCACAAAATAAATAAATGCGTAAAGTAACCGGTATGATCATGGACTTTTCCTAGGTGCGGTTTCGAATACAAACTGACGAAACCGCGGTCACAATCTAAGGGTAGCTGTAACCGCCAATAGGATCTTTAATGCTCCATTCTCCAATGAGATCTTTATTTTCGACTTTCTTTGGTCTTCATCTTCTGCTCCATTCTTGTTACATTTAATTCTATCTAATAAAATAAATACACCCGCCGCATTTGCAGAGAGCTAACGGAATGGGATAAATGTAGAAAATAAACTAGGTCACGTTCTTCATTCGGCTCAGGACAATTTTTAAACCAACGAAAAAATTAAATCATTCACATGTATCCTATTAATGGTCGAGTCACGATCAATCGGGTCCATATAATCATATTATATCTACTATATCTAATCCATACAATAATATCTTATGAAAAAGATAAAATTAAAATTTAACTACTTGCGTCTTAATTAATCAATTAACATTTAATCTATTAAATAATTTTATCCAATCAATTAACTAATTAACATTTAATTAATTAAATGATCTAATCGAAATAAAATTAACGATTAATTTTAAAACGATTTTAATTTTAATTTTAATAAATTAGAACTATTTCAAAAATAAATCAAAATTAAAATTATGTCTCTTTTATTTCTTTCCTTTTGATTTGTAATCAAAATGGATGCCTTTGGTTTCCTAAACCAAAAGGCATCTTCCTAAACCAAATTTGGTTTAGGCCTGACCACTTTCCAAAATCAAAATTTTGGAAGTGGCCTAGGCCTTAGGCCTTTTACAAATCAAATATATGAAAGGGGCTTGCGCCATTCCAAATCAAATATTTGGAAAGCCAAATAATTTTGGTTTGAGCAGCCACCTTCCAAAATCAAAATTTTAGAAGTGGCCTAGGCCTAGATCTTTTCCCAAATCAAATATTTGGAAAGGGCCTAGGCCTATTCCAAACAAAGTTTGGAAAGGCCACTACTATTTTAATGCCATTTGACATCCCAATGGCCCAAACTATTTAAACCATTTGGTAGCGCACATGACACAACTAAACAAAGGAGGAATTACCAATCACAACTATGAACCATATTGAATCACAAAATGCACAAAACAAAAATTTGGAGATCCGCCAAAGATTGACCGGTCAACCGATTGCCGACAAAGAGTTGCCTGCTTCTTTGCCGCCCGCCGACCAGCCGCCGCCGGTGGTGGTGCCGCCGCCAGTCGGCCGAGCACCACCCGATCTCGTTTTTTTTTTCTTTTCATGTATCACTTTTACGAATCAAAAATCTTTCATCTTTTAATTGTGTGATTTAAACGATAAAATTAACTACGCAAAATAACATGCTTATTGCTTAAGCTCGAAACTCGCTCTGCTACCACTGTTAGGAAATCTACGCGGGAACGCAGCGGAATTCAAAAATTTATTTCCTATTGACCCAAGATCGACTTCGTTTAAGCAATAAACATATAAGCTAAAGACGGTGGTTACCTTGCTTGATCTAAAAGATCGACGCTTTAACTGTCTAAGGAGAGTAGTTCTGCATAGAGCCGCCCAAGTGTTCGGCATCTACCGCTAGTCCACACGAACAGCCCGCCGGAATCCCATCATGGATTGCTATTGGAAAACTCCGGTTGCTAGACCGGCATTTTTCCCCTCTCTCCGACTCTCTATAGGATGCTCTCTATTTTACACAAGAATTATTAGTTCTTGGAATTGTGATGTACTAAAGAGCTTGACACCCACCTCTTATTTATAGTGAGAGGGGCGGCCCATCTAGGTGTGGAGGAGAAGAAAACATTTTCCTAATAAAATAAGGAAAATATAATTGATTGATTTATCTCATTTAATTTAATATCTTATATTAAATATTTCCAAGATATTGTCAATATCTTATATTGACTATATTTATCTTATTACCATAAATCAATTTACACATGTGTATATATCACATATATATTACACATATAAATCTATACATATATATATATATTTTGGAAACAAGTGTACACATAAATATCTAATATGCTTCATACGCCGGAAGCACACATGTATATATATATATTATTTCATTTTATTTTATTTTATTAATATCTAATATTAATAATAGGTAATATCATTAATTAAATTGCACAATCCAAGTATATCACTTATACACATATGTGGCGCCACTTATCAATATAAGTGTATTTAATTAATCAACTTAATTAATTCTTGTATTTAATTTATTCATAATAAATAAATACCACCATATTAATTTACCACTATAACATTTATAGTACGAGATAAATTCTTTCCTTATTTGAATATCATCTATAACCACATTTTAATCCGACTGGATGTTCATATGTGTGTGATCCGATAGGCTTCCGAATATGTTGGCCGTATACACAAATTGCAAATTACGAAAATGCCCTTCATGCCTAACGATCACGGGATAGCGTCTAGCAACACACCGTGACCCCCGATCATCGGAAGAGTCAAATGCAATGACTACTACCTTTGATGTGAAACAGTTACCGTGTAACTTACAATCCTATCGCTGTAATAATATCCATACGATCGTATCTCGAGTGTCAATACATTAACGATCGTATCTTATAATCTGGATATCATGCTCTCTCGAAGTAACTCTTTTACTTCCACTTTGCAAAGATTCACGAGAGTAAGACATTCCTTATAAGAAGGCCATTTAGGACATTCGATCCCAATCATAGGATACGCGATTCCCGGACGACCAATCATGTATACTCCGCATGCTTCAGTATCACACCCAATCACTACCGCATGATCGCCTCGTGGCTAGAGGAAACCTCAATAGTGTCAAAGCATGACAATCCACACCGTGATGCATGAAGACTCCGGTCTTAAGGATAATTACACAACCGTCACATTGTGTGACACTTATCTGTTAGGTGTAATGCCCGAAAGACAATTTTGTAATTGTTTTATTTAATAAATGAAATGATATTATTATTCATATTTATTATTCTCATATTCACCGATGTGACAATAGTATTTACACTACAGAAAACCCTAAAGTATGTCGTTTATGTAATCATTTAACTTAGTGTATGGGATATACACGGGAGGATTGAGTTACTGAAGATGTACTTAAAATACAATTAGCCCGTAGTGAAGTTAATCGAGAGTATCGGGTCTCTCCTTTAACGTGCTATTAATGCGCCCAGAACACGATAGGTGTGATTGACTTATCCGGACTTTCGGTTAAGAGAACCTAGTGGGGCATTTATATATGATAGATATATCATATAGGGCTGGACCGATTTGATTAGAGTTCACGATATAATTCCGTAATTGAGAAGTCTTATCGAATCAATCGATATCATATTTATGGATATATCTTAATCTCGAGGTGATCACGATCAAGCGCTTGAATCGATGTGAGGTTTGACTTGACGGTTAAGGATTACACCGAGTCTATGATCCGAATTACCCCATCTTGGCATTGTACTGGATTGAGTGAGTAGTCTGTGTTATCATAGATATGGAATCCATTCCTTCCATTTATGGAAGTAGATAGACAATTCCTTTATTTGTTAATCCTAGAAACCGATCGATCCATCGAGTTCATATTACAATCGATTAGCTACCGTGAGTTGTATGAATTAATTGATCACTAGGGGTTAATGGTAAATAAGGATAAGAGGTTCTAAAAAGGGTTAACGGTAACTTCCTGATTTAAAATGAACAGTCTATGGAGGATCAATCCATATGTAACGATTATATATTGGACGCTTATTATCATTCTCGTGAGGAGATAAATATAATCTTATAATCGGAGGAGTGCAGTCACGGGATTATGGTGGCATATTCCCTGTGATTGATTTATCGAATATAATTATTACGTTCGTAAGATAATTATTTATTTGATTTATCGGAGTCATTGATTATTAGTCCATGGTCCCGACGTGCCTCCAATATAGCATAGCTATTCACGGACGTCGAATCCTAATAATATTAATTTAGTTCTTATTAGAATTTAATTAAAACGATATGTGAATTAATTGTTTATTGGACTATTAAATTAGTTGGGCTAAATAATTAAATATGTGAAAATGCATTTTTCATAATCTTGGCCCAATTGGTGTGTTGCGGCCGAAAATAATATTGACTAGGTCAATAATAGAAATTTCGGCCCCAAGCTTGTTTTATGGAACAAGAAATTGTTTTCTTGTGATTTAATAAGATATGTGCACAAAACATTTATTGGATAAATATTTATGGTAAGAAATAAAAATAAATATTATTCTAGATTTGTTCTAGAATATTATGGGATTATCTTTTATTTATTGGATTTATTTATTTGCAAAATAAAATCCTTGGAGGGCAAGGATTACTCTCCTATATAATGAGAGTTCTCCCAAGCCTAAAACACACATAATTTCGACTTCACCTCTTAGACAGGAGAAGGAAAATTTTCGGCCAAGGGGTGTAAGGAGGAAAATCTTGGAGGTTTTTCTGGGTAGCATATCAGGAGGATTCGAGACGAGGATTTCCTTCCACCGGGAGTAGCTCGGATCACACGTACGGAAGATCGTGGTGCTCTTCACACCATCTTATTTTTCTCCATATTGCGGTTCTTCTACTTGGATTTTGAGATCCAAGAGGTATGTTCTACAACCCCCTTGTAGAGTAGATCTAGTTATTTTATTACGTGTAAATTATAGATCTAGATCCTTAAATCGCTTCCGTTGCGGATGATATTACTAACATTATCCGTGTAAGTGGGTCAGTCTAACGTCGCATTCTCTAATACACGTCCACGTACGGTCAAGCGTCTACACTTCGATAGAGCGAGATCTATCCACGCCTCTTGAAGACGAAGACATCTAATACGTGCTAGCTTGTTCATACTATCAATGCCCTGTTTAATAGTACATCGGCTAGAGAGACATTTAAGTATCAAACTTATTAATGTGATTAGAGATCTCATCAACCATAATCCCCTATCATGGTTTCTCTATCACAGTTTAATACTAAGGACGTCTCATACAACAATTCATAATTGGTTCTTTAAAAGAACATATATATGACAACAGAAAAGTCATTCAATATATGTATAAACATAAATAAATAGTAGAAATGATCCGACTCGGTCGGATCCGGTCCAACCCGATTGGGTTTAGGACACTATTCCAACATCAACCTGTTCAATCTCCTACGGAAACGAATTTTTGGGCTGGAATAATTCATGATTTATTTTTTAGATTTTTATCAAAAACGACAGATTTAATATTAAATCAGATTAAAAGGAAACTGATAATTAATAGGACAAAAGTATTATGAGTTTCCAATAATATTTTTTTTATTAAATCTTAAACGTGTATTTTTTTGCCTTCCAAATTTTTTTTTGAGAAATTTCCTTCCAAATTTAGCGGTTACAACCATGATATTCCATGATCTTGGTATTTACTCCATGATATTCGGTTATAAATCTTGGCATTTAATGAAACAATAACGCACTAGTGGTCTCAAATGAGGGTAATTCTTCCCTAGTCACTCCATTTACACCGTAAATATACGTGGATGATTCTGGACCACACAGTTTGAATTTGAGTTGAAACTGTGCGGTCCAAAATCATCCACGTATGTCACTCCTCAAACATCATCTCCATAGAAGAATTTCCCCACAAATGAAGTAACAAAACCACATTAAAGTAACAATTGCACATAATGTAATAATTCATCATGAAGTAACAGCATCACCTGAGGAACCAACAATGCACTAAGTAACAATTGCACATGCATTACTGGTCACATATGAAGTAACAAAACATCATTAAAGTAAATATTCAACCACAGCCTTGTTGCAGTCTCTTCTTCGGCAACTCGAGTGATAATATTATAAGATAAGCACAGCATAATCATTGAATGTGCTTTTCTTCCTCCAGTCTGGCCATCTCAGCGTTTCTGACATCCATCACCTTTGTTAGTGGATCCCAAAGCCCCTGTTGCTTCAAGAGTTCACGCATCTTAATCTGCCACAGACTGAAATTGTTTCTTCCTGTGAATTTATCAATCTTTACATTTAAACCAGACATTTTCTTCTTGCCAGATAATTGGCGTTGATCCCAGAATCCAGCGTGACTAAACCTTGGTGCCGACTAAACCCTAACTCGAACAGATTGTAGATACCTAGAAGCCTACGCTCTGATTCCAGTTTGTTGTAACGGATTTGCAAGAACAAGAACAAAAGTAAAGATTAAACACACAGAAAATAAGAACACATAGATTTAACATGGTTTCGGGAATGTCTGGCTATTCCAAGGGTAGAAAACGAGGAATTATATTATCATAGAGTGTTTGCATATTTTTCTCGCAATCGAACTAGCTTACAATGAATGAGTAATTATAGTAATTAGACTTCAACCCTAGCCGGCTAAACATCTCCTTCATATGTGGTTTCTATAGATGATAAACTCACTTCAGACAAGAACCTCCCAGATTCAGATGAGATCCTCTGTTGTTTCGAGATTCAGACTTGATTGAGCTGAGATTCAGACTTGATCGCCAAACCAGGAGCGATTACCATATTCAGACGTAATCACCTCAGTTGTTCTTTAGATTCAACTCCAATCAACCAAGTTCGGATTTTCAAATTTAATGCATGATATCAAGGCACTCTTACACTATTAATTTCGAATAAGATGTTCTTGTTACTGTCTTTGTTATTAATTATCCACTTAAAAAAACAAAAAAGCATTATACGCTAAATCGTGAAGGCATGTCCGCCAATCTGGCCTTAGGCCCTGAATTTCACAGACCGGCCCCGGTGAAACACAAGATTTTTTAAGGATTCATTCGAGTGCAAATAGTTCAAGGGTTAGTATAGAATTTACTTAATAAGTTAGGGGCAAATCAACAACGAAACAAGGTTGATATGATTTTTATTACAAATTAATACTTATGTCCACGACAGAATAGACCCAACAATGTTAGACAACACATTTTGAAGAGAGTTTGAGAAAGTAAATTATACTTGAGTAAACTTCAACTTAGTTTATTCATTGATTGAACAAGAGTATAAATAGATACAACTTTAATAAAGTAAACTAGCTATGCTATGGATAGCAATTATGGCGGCCAACTTGAGTATCTATATTGGCGGCTAGAACTTAGAACCCAATAAAGTAGAAAAGTTATGACAAGTGACATATTAATTATTTATATAATATAATTAATATGTCATGTGTACAAAGAATAAATAATGTGCACAAGTGTTACACAAAGAGTGCTAGAATTGCTAATATTTCAACACCCCTCAAATCCGGGTTGTATATGTTGATCTGACCAAGTTTGTGACTTAATCTCATGAACATAAGAGGTGGAATAGCCTTGGTGAGAATGTCGACGTTCAGTCTCATTGAGGAACATCTTGGAGTTGAATGATCTTTGCATCAATCTTCTCCTTCGGGAAGTGTCTCACAATGTCCACATGTTTGGTTTTGTCATGATGAACAGGATCCTCTGCCATGCATAATCTTTGAATTATTATCACAAAGAGTGTGATAGGTTCTTTGAGTAAATTTCTTTGAAGTTCGATAAGTACTCTTTTGAGCCAAAGAGCTTCACAAATGCCCAAAACAAGTGCCACGAGTTCGACCAAGAGATCGCTTCAGAGACAGTGGGTTGTTTCTTGCTCCTCCAGGTGTGACAAGATTGCCCCATACATAAAACGATGCTTTGTGGTAGACCTTCTGTCTATATGACAACCAAAGACAATCAACATCGGTGTAAACCTTGATAGATCTCTCAAAGATACTTGATGAAGTGTAAGCCGTGGCGAGTGGATTTCAAGTATCTCAAGATTCATTCACAAGATCCCAATGTTGCTCGGTAGGGCAATGCATGAATTGGCTCACCAGATCGACTCCATATGCAATATCAAGTCTTGTATGGGACGATAAATGAGTTTCCTACAAGTCTCTCGATATTGATCCTTCCCGACAAAGAATGTCACCATGCGGCGAGGGTATTCTTGGGTCTCTGGGGATCTTCTGTTGTTTGCATCCCAAAGATGCCGCTTTTCTTCAAGCAGATCCAAGACATACTTCCTTTGAGAGACCGAAATGCCTTTCTTGTTTCTAGCTATTTCCATACCAAGAAAGTATTTTAGGGAGCCCGGATCTTTAACTTGGAATACCTTTGCCAAGTAGAGTCTTCAAATGTTGGATCTCGGTAGAGTCATCTCCAAGAAAGGATGATATCATCCACATATACAATAAGAATAGACCTTCTCGGTTGGTTGTCTTGATAAACATAGTGTGATCGAGTTGCATTGATGATATCCAGCAGCTTTAACCACACGAGTGAGTTTTCCAAACCAGGCTCTGGGGGATTGCTTGAGCCATATAGAGATTTCTGAGTTTGCATACCTTGCCTTGAGTGTGGGGATTGACAAAACCAGAGGTACATTCATGTAGACTTCCTCGATAAGGTCACCATTGAGAAAACGTTTTGATATCCAATTGGTAAAGAGGCCACCAAGTTGGACAATTAGAGAAATCAGACTGACAGCAGCGGTGTTAAGCTTTGCTCTCGGTGCAAAAGTTTCTGTATAGTCAATGCCATAAGTTTGAGTGAACCCTCTAGCCACCAATCGGCTTTATACTTGTCAATAGTACCATCGAAGATTGTATTTTATGGTGAATAACCATCTACAATGTGATTGTCTTCTTGCGCTTTGGGAGAGTTGTGAGGTCCCAAGTATGATTATCCAGAGTGCATCATCTCTGTTTTAACATCGACCTTCCACTTATCATTTTGAAGGGCCTCACGAATATTTTTAGGAATAGAGTGAGAGTCCGTGTCCTGTGTAAACATAGCAAATCTGAGAGACAAGCGGTCATAAGATAAATAAGTATGAATAGAATGATCGAGTGCATGATCTTTTCCTTTCCTTAGAGCAATAGAGTCTGTCATCAATGTCGGTAGGGTCTTGTGGTTCGGCAGATCTGGGTCGATGAGGTGTTGAGGCTCAAGCGGCTCGGTTCAAAGAGGCTCTGGGTCGATGGGTGTCTTGAGGTCCAGCAGCTCTCTGGGTCGATAGGTCTTGAGGTCCAGCAGGCTCTGGGTCGATGAGGTCTTGAGGTTCGATCTGCACGAGTCTCGATGAGTTCTTTGAGGTTAAGAGTTTGTTGAGGAACGGTTTAGATCAATTTCAATTAGATTTCCATCGGTGACTACTTGATGAGACTTGTTTGTAGTAGGGAGTCCTTTCAAAGAATTTTACATCCATAGAGTTGTAAAATTTCTTTTGATAGGTGAATAGCATTTGTAACCTTTCTGTCCTTGCAATACCACAGGAAAATGCACTTGTGAGCTTTGGGATCAAGTTTGCTTCATGTTGGGCATGGATATAAACAAACACAAGTACAACCAAAGATTTTTGGAGGCAATTGGGCAATAAGATGAGGCGAGGAGTGTTTGGTCACGAGGTTTGGATAGGATTCTTGAAACCTAACACTCTGTTTGGGAAGCTGTTGATTAAGTATGTGGCGATCAATATAGCTTCACCCCACATATATTTTGGAACATTTGTAGTGAACATGATTGATCTGGCCATTTCCAAAGAGTGCTGTTCTTTCTCTCAAGAACCCCATTTTGGCCGAGGTGTCTCAACACAACTCTTGATATGGACAATTCCTTATTCATCAAGAAATTCACGAGATTAGACTCATAATATTCAAGAGCATTGTCGGAGTCTTCAAAATTTTAATCTTAATGTCAAACTGAGTAGAGACCATGTTGTAAAACTCTTGAAAGATGGATCCAACTTGATTTATCCTTCATTAAAAATAACCAAGTGGTTACGGTGTGGTCATCTATGAAGGTTACAAACCACCTCTTGCCTGTTATACTTTTCACTCTTGAGGTCCCATACATCACCGTGAATTAAGGTGAAAGGTGTGGATGGGAAGTGAGGTAATTTAGTATACACAGATTTGGTGAGTTTGGCAAATTGACAAATATCACATTGAAGATCATTAAGATTACATCATTTAAACAATTCGGAATTAAAGACTTTAAATAACCAAAACTTGGATGTCCTAGTCTATAATGCCATAACATGATATTGTCTAGGTTTTGAGTGCAGTCTGCTTGGCGATTCGGTCTTGATCTTACATCTTGGCGAGGTTGATCACAAACATCTGGCGAGGGTTTAGCTTGACCAATCACTTCCATGAAGAAAGATCCTGGAATGTGCACTGATCCTTATCAAAAACAAAGAAATCAATTCGGATCTTTAGTGAGTTTATCTTGTGAGATATAAGGTTACAATCTAACTTTGGAACAAATAAGACCCTTGTAGATATATCGATTAGTAAGTTTAACCTTCCCAACACCTTTTGCATAAGAAGCAGAACCATCAAGCCAGCTTTTAATTTCGTGAATTTGGGTGCATGGCATATAGTGGGTAATGAGGTTTTTATTACTACCATGTGGGAAGAAGCCCTAATCAACAATCCAAGTCTCATTACTAAGAGGTGAGCGGAATATACTGTTTTAGCATGAGTGGCCATTTCAAGAGAGAGGAGCTACCTTCCGATCTTGAGAGCAATAAAGGCTTTAAAGCGACAAAGCGAGCATTCACCGGTGTCATTCTCTCGCCACCGACAAGTCTCGCTTTGATTTTCCTGGTTGGTTTTGAGGTTTTAGAGGATTAGGCTTGCCATGAAGCTTCCAAAGAATTGTCCTTGGTGTGATTTGTGCGTTTGCGGTGATCACGAACAACCTTCCAGCTTTTCTCAAGAGGCTTCTCAGTAAGTCCCAATAACCTCGTGATCTTCCCCGACATTTAGCGAGGCGATACCTTGATAGGGTTATCGGCGGGGGTGTTCAAAGCGAGCATGACTTTCCTCCTGCTTTCTTCATGTTTGACCTCGGCAAACATGGATTTGAGATTTGGGAGAGGTTTTGTGGCAAGAATTCTCCTCTAACATCATCTGTAGTAGGGTTCGATCCAGTGAGGAACTTGAAGACTCTTTTCTTTTCTATGATGTCCTTATAGAGGCGACATCCTTAACATCATTCCAGGTGAGTTTCCGGCATATCTAAGTGTTGCCATGCCTTAGATAGTTGGTTGAAGTATTGAGTTCTGAGACATATCCCTTGTCTCTGCGATTTTGAATTTGAGCTTCAAGTTCGTATACTTACGATGTATTGTCTTTCTTGGAGTAAAGATCTCCGGCATTGTCCTGATTTCTTTTGCGATATCATACATCATAAAGTTCTCACTGATCTCTTTTGTCATTGATCTTGTGAGAATGGTCATGACTTGATTATTAGCGGTGTCCCATGCTTCAAATCTGGGTCATCTTCAAGAGGCGGAGTTTTGAGCCGACGGTATCCCATCTTACCTTGTCCTGAGATGTACATTTTCATGGATCTTGACCACGGCAAGTAGTTGTTGCCATCAAGTCTATGATTTGTATAAGAAGAAGATTCGATGACCACACCTGCTTGAGGCGGTGGGAGTCTATGATGAAGATGAATCGATTCTGATGAGACATTTTGGAAAACAAAACAACGAGTTGCAAATGATTTTAGAACTCAAGAACCTTGCTCCGATACCATGAAGAGAGTTTGAGAAAGTAAATTATACTTGAGTAAACTTCAACTTAGTTTATTCATTGATTGAACAAGAGTATAAATAGATACAACTTTAATAAAGTAAACTAGCTATGCTATGGATAGCAATTATGGCGCCAACTTGAGTATCTATATGGGCGGCTAGAACTTAGAACCCAATAAAGTAGAAAAGTTATGATAAGTGACATATTAATTATTTATACAATATAATTAATATGTCATGTGTACAAAGAATAAATAATGTGCACAAGTGTTACACAAAGAGTGCTAGAATTGCTAATATTTCAACACATTTTAAACCATTTATCATTATGTGTACACTGTTGGTCTCCTGGCACATTTTATTATCAAAATCAATACAAGAGTAAAATTACAACAACACAAAATAAAATACAAAAACAGAGGCGAGTGCGAACACTCTGTCCTTAAGACAAATTTGCTCCGGTATAGTGCCTACGGTGCTAGCAATTGTCTCGCAGGATGCAACGGTTTACATGTTTGATATAGTGACACTTCAAACTTGAATGCAGACAATGAACTCTTCCCCAAGTGTCACACATTCTATTCAACAAAAATGCATACTACTCCTCTATATAAGATGTATTTTGTAGTACTAAAAATACTTGTCAAAAACTTATGTAAAACATCCTTAGCAAAGGAATTTATATAGTAGTAGAAAACTATATAGTAGTGGAATACCGCCACTAATGACCATTAACTCATAACTTTAAAGCCACTAATAGCAATTATGACCACTACACCCCATTTAGTATAACTTAAGACCACTAACCCATGTTTTATGGTCATTAAGAGTATTATGGTCATTAATGGACATTTCTCCAACATACACACGAGGAAAATGTCTCACACTATGATCAATAGACTAAAATGTGTTTGTGTAATTTTATTGTGAGAATTTTTTCGTGGACGTAGCAATATTCTTTCTTTTAAGAAAAAAATCAACCATCGATGTTGGTCTAAATATTCCACATAAATCATATATAGTTGCAACTGCTCGACACTCAGCAAAAATGAAATCTGTTAAAATGGGATTTCTCAATTCGATCTTTTTCATCATTCTGTCAATAACTTTCTGCCAATCTGGACTTCATCTTCCTGTTACAGCAGAAGATGTATTCACCCCATCTGATATACTGAACAGTCTTAACTCGACTTCAAATCTTGTATCAGTTAATGGGAGATTCACTCTGGGATTCTTCAAAATCCTTTCTACCAATTTGACTTATCTCGGAATATGGTACACCAATGACGAGCAGGGTAAAAAAGTATGGGTTGCTAATCGCAATATACCCATGATTGGAGTATGGTACACAAATGATCCAGAATCGTACACAAATGATGTAGTACAATTAATGATAGATGACTCGGGAACTCTAAAAGTCACCAATGACAGTGGTACCACTTTGTTCATTGTCTGTAATCAAGTTGGTTCAGGTAACACATCAGCTATGTTGGAAGAATCAGGCAATTTTATTGTTTATGATTCAAACTCCGATAGTCCATTTGATTCGGTTTTGTGGCAGAGTTTTGATTATCCAACTGACACGCTAGTTCCTGGTATGAAACTTGGATATAATCTGACAACAAAGCAGAATTGGACAGTAACTTCTTGGTTATCCGATCAGATTCCGGCCACCGGTGCATTCACAATGAGGTTAGAACAATATCAGAATTCACCCCAATTACTAATTTATTTTCGTGGTGAGGTTTATTGGGCTAGTGGTCCATGGGAAAGTGTGAACGGCACTTTTCGATTTTTAGGCTCATTGATTAGCTCCGATTTAAAGTTTCCTTACAGCCTGAGCATGATTTCTGATGCTTCAGGCATGTATTTGACTTTTAAGACGATTTCATCTGCTTCTCCGACGTTGCAATTATCTACAAAGGGTCAACTAATTGATGGCGCGAACAATATTATTCACACACCAGAATTCTGTTATGGATATGAGAGTGATAATGGTTGCGCGGTTTCTGCAATATTATTGCCTTCTTGTAGAGGCCAAATTGATAGTTTCAAGTTGAAAAGTGGAGATTGGATTGGTGGTTCGAGTATTAATAATGATGATAATTCAAGCATTAGTCTTAATGACTGTATGAAAAAATGTTGGAAAGATTGCAATTGCGTCGGGTTTATCACGACGAATAGCAATGGAACCGGATGCAGAACTTATGCCGGAGATAAGCCTTTTAAAGTTGATGAATCTGGTCAGGCACTACAAAAGTATGTTTTGGTTTCACAAAAACCTCCCAAAAGTAAGTTTTTTTTAACACCCTCATTGACATTTGAATGGATTTTGTCTAATTGACGTCATGAAATTATTTCAGACACCATAGTCACTTGAAGCACCACACAAATTAGTACGGAGAAATGTTTTTGCACAACAAAATACCGCAACACACTTTTATACCATATTTTTATATGACCTATAAGAATCAATGGAACCCACATCATAATCATAGTGCAAAAAAGTATATTGTATTCTTTGTTGTGGCCCAGTTTATTATTGGCAAGCTATCACTCTTCATTCTTACGTGATACCATTGAAGTTTCTTAACTTGAAGAAACGTCACCCTGACGACAACCGTGATTAACATTAATTTCAATGACGTTTGTATAATAAGCGTCAATAAAAACGACGTTTGTACTGGACAATTTTTTAGCATGAGAGCTGCTACGAATAATTTTGTGGTGCCAAATAAAAAAAATTGTGGTGACAATGGAAGTGCCTTTTATTATTGGGCTTCAATCAACCAACAAATGTTAGTTTTGGTGTAAATAGTTTAGAAGTGTGTGCAAACTTCCATGGCCTAGTAGATCTCGACATATCAGTACAAATTGTTGTTGTGTGACAAAAGTTGCATGTTTAAGCAATGTATAAATATAAGGCGAAAAATATCATTAAGATATAAGGCTAATACAATAATGGATTTGGTAACTCGGGTGAACCATTTTAGTTAAACGAGGACGATGGGCCAATAATTACTGAATTCATTATGTCTCAACTAACGCCGTGAGACCCAAGTTTTGAGGCATTACAGGCGGTACGAGAGCCATCTAACATTCGGATCTAAGTGTTATACCATTACCAGCCGACTACTAGACAGATCTAAGTGTCAGACCATTAGAGATGGTGAGGGCCAAATCCATTATTTCTCAACCTAATATCTTAATAATTTTTTCATCTCAATTTTTCAATGTGGATATCACATTCTCCACCTCTTAAAGAACCGACGTTCTCGCCTAGATCCTACCAGAGGACGATGGGTCTAAGTAGTTACTGGATTAATTAGATCTAAGTGCAACACCATTAGAGATGCTGGGGGCGAAATCCTTTATGTCTCAACCTTGTATCTTTTCTTTTTGAGGGGAATAAACTTTTTTAAACTGTGTAAAAACTCTAAATTGACTTACATTTTGAGGCGAAAAGAGTACAATAATCACTCAGAAACAACTATTGACAGAATATGGAGTGAGACTTTTCATTAAATAATGACACCTCACATTGTCTCTTCAGGTTGTGTTATTGGTTGTGTTTAAATATTTGTGACAGTAACATTAACCATTCAGACACAACCAGTGACACATCGTGATGTGGCAGTGAGACATCTCATTATAGGTCATTTATTTAATTAGGAGTTTCACTTCTTTATCATGAATGATCACACTAAGATATTATGTTGTGGCACTGGTTGTGTTCGAGTGACTATAAACTAGCATTAGTTTGATCCATTAGTGAAATTAGGTGTGCACATTATTTGGGTCGTGCGGGTTTATAAAAGCTCATACCCAAAATTTATGTTGCGTGTTATAAAAATTTAAAACAATATTCAACATAATTCAAAGTTCAACCCACACGTGCGAGTTTTGTTAAATGCGGGTTGGGTGCGGGTTAGAATGACAATACGCTCTTAATGCTGATTAATTGATTCGGTAATCTTTCTTCAATTGTTTAGTTATTGTAGAGAAAAAAGTATTCAACATTTAAAAACCAAGTAATAGAATTAATGAATATAACATAATTATATCAACATTGAAGAAAATATTAAACTTTGTTTATGAATGAAGTGGTGTTTTGATACTGGAAAAAAATATGGCTAAAATGGTTATTCATTTTGTGACCTTGTAGTCTTTTTACTTTCTTAGACTTTGATGTAATTTTCATTCCATGAATTGAAAATGATGTGAGTCTATATTGTCTTCTGAAGATATTATATAATTATTTTTTGTTAAAAATAATTAATCAAATTACACAATATAAAGCATGAAATTAATTTCCTAAAAAAAAGCTTTAATTAATTTTGGATACGACCTAATGTTAAAGGTCATTTCATTTTATAGCTAGAACCAAATTTCCATTCTCATTTCATCCAAATAAAAAGGGGATTGAGGGAAAAAGACAAAAATATTTACGAAATGAATAAATAGGACACATTTATTTTTTTAGTTGTAAAAAGAACAAAAATATTTCAGACGGACAAAAATACCCCTTTTAATAAAGCAGCGCGCATTTTTCACTTCACTTGCTTCCTTTTCGGCGCTTCACCCTTCCCAGCCACCAGGTTTGAAAGTTTTTTTGTTTTTTTGTTTTTGTTTTTTCAAACAATCGTAACTTTTGATTTACAACTCTGATTATCGAAACTTTTTCACCAAAATTCATTTTTTTTTTTGCTCTTCAATTTAAGCCCAAACACGATATCCTTCCGACGTATATTTTGAAAGACGAAAAAATATTTATATTAACCGGAGCGTTTATTCTTATAAACGACCGTAACTTTTAATTTAGAACACCGATCATCAAAATTGTTTCACCAAAGTTCATTTTTTTTTCATTTTGAGACCGCGTTTGATACCCTTTCGACGTAGTATTTGAAAGACGAATTTTATCGAAGCATTTACACCAACAAAGTAACACACCAACAAAGTAACACACTAGTCTATTTTTGGTCTCAACAAAGTAACACACCAACCAAGTAACACACCAACAAAGTAACACACTAGTCTATTTTTTTTCTCAACAAAGTAACACACCAACAAAGTAACACACCAACAAAGTAACACACTAGTCTATTTTTGTTCTCAACAAAGTAACACACCAACAAAATAACACACCAACCAAGTAACACACCAACAAAGTAGCACACTAGTCTATTTTTGTTCTCAACAAAGTAACACACCAACAAAACAACACACTAGTCTATTTTTGTTCTCAACAAAGTAACACACCAACAAAGTAACAAAGTAACAAAGTAACACAGTAACACAGTAACACAGTAACACACCAACATAGTAGTCTATTTTTGTTCTCAACACAGTAACACAGTAACACAGTAACACAGTAACACACCAACAAAGTAACACACTAGTCTATTTTTGTTCTCAACAAAGTAACACACCCAACAAAGTAACACACTAGTCTATTTTTGTTCTTAACAAAGTGACACACCAACAAAGTAACACACTAACAAAGTAACACACCAACAAAGTAACACACTAACAAAGTAACACTAGTCTATTAGAAAGCTTAACCTACCATTATTTTTGTTCTCAACAGAACTATTAACACCAACAAAGTAACACACCAACAAAGTAACACACTAACAAAGTAACACTAGTCTATTAGAAAGCTTAATGATATGAACCAAATAAAAAACACAATCAATCTTCTTTAAAACATCATAAATGCATCTTTAAACGAAACCTTAAACTGTGGGATCACCAATATGATCAACCACAACAGACCTACAATTATTTTTGTTCTCAACAAAGTAACACACCAACAAAGTAACACACCAACAAAGTAACACTAGTCTATTAGAAAGCTTAAAGATATGAACCAAATAAAAAACACAATCAATCTTCTTTAAAACTTCATAGATGCATCCTTAAACGAAACCTTAAATTACTTCACCATCAATGGCAATAATATCCCTCCCACTCGAAATACTAGCTTTCGGGCTATAAAAAATCGAACTTAAAGGTGAAAAAGCAGCCATTAATTATACATCAAAAATCTCAATACCAATTTCAAACCTTAACTTAGAAGTTACAAGGGAGTTGAAAAGCAGAAAATATACCACACAAAGTCCTTTCATTCTCAATATAACACACACAAAAGATCCTTTCATTCTCAGTTAAAAGAATGGTATAAGAATATCTACTATTTGAATCTTCAAAAGCATTGTATTAAGTTTATCTACTAATCCTTGCAATTTCTGGTTGAATGTTCTTGCTACATTGTTGAAACTTTCTATGCAAGAACCTCCTTGAAGCACATTTCTGTTTCTCTCCAATTATATGAGGAATCGAATGGTAATTATATGTCCTCTTTAAACATGTTTGCACAGCAACACCGTTAATAATTGATTACTAACAATTGACCACATAATGAGATCACAAAAACACGAGATCGATCACAACAGACAGTTTGCAAAACAAAACACCGCATCCATATTCGATTTGGCAGAAAATCAGAATACAGAATATGTATCCAAACATAGCACAAAGAAATGATGTCATTCTACATATAAAGCCATTAAGCAAGTACCAATTATTCACAATTTAAACTCCCTTGTTAGGTGTTACTTGAACAGCTCTTAGAATTACTCCGTTCAATCATATGCAAGGAGGAAAAAAAAAAGCCCAAATAAATACCTTTTTCTTATTCCTCTTAACAAAAGATCTTTAAATTCAGCATCAGAATTGTTTTGTTCATCCTTTGCACTTGAATCCGAGCCTTCTTCTTCAGCAGACGGCTTATATTCTTCCTCTTCATCTACCATTTTAGGAACAGAGCTCGCAAGCGAATTCACCATATTTTTAGCCCTAAAGCCTCCATTCTTCTCCTGTTCTCTTCAATTGTCTTCATCCTCAGCTTCTCGTAGACAGATATTCTACCAGTTTTCTTTCCACCAGGCACCATTACTGTTGATCGGTGAAGTTTCAATCGCTTCAGAATCCGAAGCAGAATCGGAGAAGCTTTGTTGATCGTCTTGAGCCATTTTGCTACACACCAATTCCTTGCGGTTGTTTCAAGTATCAAGCTGAAAAGTGTTGCCGGCAAAATCACCGGATTTATCGGAAAGTGAGAGAAAGAGAGAAGAGAGTGTGCTAAGAAGAGAAAGGCAAGAAAAGATAGGGCCGACGTCGATTAGCTGCTGGTCTGAGGATATGTTGGGAGTAGGGGAGGAAAATAGTCTAAAGAAAGGGTAAATAGTCTAAAGTAAAATGTTTTGTCCTTATATCAACAAAAAAATATAAACTGGATTAAAATTTATATACAGGACGGAAAGTGTACTAAAACCTAATATTCCGAAATAAAAATCTCTTTCCCTCTCTAGAGAAAAAACATTAAAACACTGTTACACTCCGTTTGTTTTCGTTAGAGTTTTTTTCAAAGTTTTTTTATATCACTCACCCATCATATCTTACAATTCTCTTACCACTCATTTCTTCAATTACAAATAAAAAAATATTAAATTTTCTCTCACCATTTCACTTTATCAACTTTATAACTTTTTTTACCATTATTTTATTTATTATACTACTTTATTTAACTAATCATTTCATAATCTACACAAATTTCAAAAAAACATTTTAACTTTCTAATCATTACTTAAATCAAATTATCTAAAACAACCCAAAAAAAAAACTCCAACCCAAAACAAACCGAAAAATCTTCCTGTATGCTGTTTACAATCAACAAAGAAAAGTGATCGAAATGGTTTCTTTACAATCAACAAAGAAAAGTGATTGAAATGGTTTCTGTATATCTATTCTATTTTTAAAAAAAATCTAACATAAATCAAAGCTGCAAAATCATGACATTTGCTACGATGAAATCTACAAAGAAAATGAGATTTCTGAATTCAAACTTGTTCATCATTTTGTCGATAACCTTCAACCAATCTGTACTAAATTTTGCTGTTGCAGCCAAAAAAGATGTGTTTAACCCAGGTGATAGATTTGTTGAATAACAATATATTTTGTCATTGAGAAAACATTAAGCATTATAAGGAGTTTATATAGCGAGCCACAAGGCTATAAATGTAAATACAAAATAATTAAATATAAACTATCGTCTAATACGCTCCCTCAAACTGACGGCGCTGTGCGAAGGCCAAGCTTGGAAATGAAAGTAGAAAAGGATAAACGTGGCAGTGGCTTGGTGAGAACATCAGCCAACTGATCAGCAGTAGCTATACGAGCAACACGGACTAGTCCTCGCTCAACATGCTAACGAATGAAGTGATAATCGATGGCAACATGCTTCATTCGTGAGTGAAACAACGGATTGGCGCTTAGTCGAAGAGCACCTAAATTATCACAAAAATCATCGGTGTAGAACGAACCGAAAAACCGAGATCCATGGCAAGGATAGGTCGACCAAGCAATCTACGCGCGATTATGCGCAACACATCTGTATTCGACCGGTGGATGAGCGAGAGGCGAGTTTTGCTTCTTGGAGCTCAAGAAATCGCATTCTACTCAAGAAGACTATATAACCAGAGGTAGAAGTATAATCGCTTCCTTATTCCCCCACAATCCGAGTCGAGAAAGCATGCGAGCCAACGGCGAATCCCGATATAATCGCCAGGCCCATAGTGGAGGTGCCGGACAAATAACGCAACACCCGCTGACTAACGTCCAATGGTACTCAGTTGGAGCATGCATAAACTGAGCTAGTTTATTGACAGCGAACTGAATGTCAACACGTGTAAAGCATAAATACTGTAAAGCCCCCAAAATCTGGCGATACTGAGTAGGGTCGGAAAAGGCTGGAGAGACAATAGGATCACCTGAAAAAGCATCAGCAGGCATAGGCATGGAAACGGCCTTGGATTCCTCCATATGAACCTGAGACAGCAACTCACGAGTGTACCTGGTTTGCGTGAGTAGCATGCCCATAGCAGAATGAGTGACCTCAACTCCCAAGAAACATGATAAGAGACCCAGATCCTTAATAGAGAACCTAGAGCCAAGCTGATCAATGATACTCTGAACCTGCTCAGTAGAGCTACCTGTAACAATGATGTCATCGACATATACTAAGAGCATAGTAATACTGGTAGATGTTTGACAAACAAATAGCGACGGATCAGCCACAGAATTAACAAAACCCATAGTAAGAACAAAAGTTTTAAGCTCATGGTACCAGGCACGAGGTGCCTGCTTAAGGCCATAAATCGCCTTGCGAAGCTTACACACAAACGTGGGTTTTGTAGCATCCTCAAACCCAGGCGGTTGACTCATATAGACTTCTTCAGATAGTGTCCCCTGCAGGAAGGCATTATTAACATCAAGTTGGCAAAGGCACCAACCCAAGGAAACCGCAATACTAAGAACAAGGCGAATCGTGGCAGGCTTAACAACGGGGCTAAAGGTCTCAAAATAATCCAACCCAGGGCGTTGTGTAAACCTTTTGGCAAGTAACCGAGCCTTGTACTTATCAATCGAGCCATCCGGTTTCCGCTTAATTCTGAACACCCACTTGCAGCCAACATTATTCAAATCAGAAGATGGTGGAACTAAGGACCACGTATCATTGTGAAGTAGTGCACTATATTCGTCAGACATCGCAACACACCACTGCGGGCACTGCAAGGCCTGCTTAAGGGTAGAGGGTTCGGTTTCAAGGTAGCGATTTTGTAACTGAGCTTGGAGGTTGAAAATCTGACGAGGTTTGTATATGTGGTTTCGAGAACGAGTAGTCATAGGATGTTGTTGTGGCGGGGAAGGAGGCGGATATGAGGTAGAGGGAGAAGCAGGAGAGAGGTTGGAGGCACTGCTGGGGTTAGGGCGAGAGGAAGTGGAGGATGGTGAGGAAAGAGAGCTGGCGGGTTGGGCAGCGGGGCTCTCGGGTGAAGCAGCGGTGTGCTCGGGTGGAGAGGTGTCCGTGGAGGGAGAGAGGGGGATTTGGACGGCAGTGGGTTCATAGCTCTCAGGAGGTAACAAAGCAGTCAGGGGAGGTAGAGAGGGGTCGAGGGAAATGGTAGCAAATGGAAATATATCCTTCACAAAGCGAACATCGCGTGACGTATACATGCGAGATGTAGATAAATCATAGCAAAGGTAGGCACTTTGTGTGAGGGAGTAGCCAAGGAAAATGCAGGGCTTAGAAGGTGACTCGAGTTTGTGATTGTTATATGGTTTAAGCCAAGGATAACAGAGACAACCAAAGACTCGAAGCTTGGAGTAATTAGGAGGATCCGAGAAGAGTTTAAAGTGGGGTGAGAGCATGTCGAGATTCTTTGTGGGCATCCGATTAATGAGGTAAACAGCTGCATATGACCAGAAGGTGATCGGCATGGAGGCATGAGAAAGAAGAGTTAAGGCAGTTTCAGTAATGTGCAGATGACGGCGTTCAGAAATACCGTTGTGTTGAGGAGTGTAGGTGGGGGAGGTGAAGTGAGAGATGCCGTTGGCAGCAATGAAGGGGCGGAGTTTCATGTACTCGGTTCCATTATCAGAGTAAAGAGTTTTGATAGGAGTATCTAACAGTTTTTCGACGTATTTTTTGAATTTGACAAAGGTGGCATAAACATCGGATTTACAATTTAACGGATATATCCACATGAATCGAGTAAAATGATCAACAAACAAGACATAATACTTGAAATCATCAACTGAATAAATAGGAGATGTCCAAACATCTGAATAAATAACTTCCAAAGGTTTAACAGTGCATAAAGTCGAGTCGGAAAAAGGGAGCCGGTGGCTCTTATTACAAAGGCAGGAATCACAATAAGTAGAAGAAACAGAAGATAATTCTAAAAAATTATTCTTTGCAAGATGTTGAATGACAGGAAAAGCTGGATGTCCGCGGCCCGATGATGCCAGTAGCGGCGAGAGGCTTTGGGCGCAGAGAAGGCGAAGAGAGCTTTGGATGACCATAGATAAGCTCCATCACCGACTTGTCCCTAGTGGAGGCATTTGCCCGCCTTCAAATCCTTCACCAAAATGAGTCGAGTAAGAATTCAATAGATACTGAATTATCACTACAATTTCTTCAATCGAAAGCGATTACGAGAAAGAGAAGGTACACAAAGGACTTGATTTAATTTAAAAGAAGAGAGAGAAGTAGAGCCAATGTGGGTGATAGCCAAGGAGCTACCATCACCAATGACTATACGATCCATACCTTGATAAGGGTAGTGGAGAGAGCGGTGAGCTCTGTGTCATGTGGTGAGAGGCACCACTATCCAAAGATCCAAGGAGCGGTGTAGTCGAGTATGGCACAGAGCACTAGAGGTGGAAGTTTGAGCAACATGAGCATAAGGGTTGGATGGCGGAGGAGGCCGAGAGCCGCTTGGACTCGAGTGGGGCGGGGAAGATTGGTATAGTGAGTGTAGGTGGTGCAGCGAGTTGCAACATGGCCTTGGACACCACAGAGTTGACAGAAGCCCTGATAGCCTTTTGAAGCGCGAGAATTTGTGTTTTTGGACTGATTGGGAGGTGGTTGAGCCGGCTGATTTTGCTTGGGATTAGTGTTAGGTGCGTGAGGCATCAGTGGTGGTGAGGGCCGTGGTGCTGGGGAATAAGGAAAATAAGGTGTATTGGCGGAAACAGGCATGGGACGAGGTTGATGATAGGCAGGGAATGCAGTATACGCAGGGGGTGTAGCAGACTGACTGTGTGCAAGGGACACTTCATGCATTAGCAATTTCTCATGTAACAATGGTAGCGATATAGTGTCATCACGTGCCTGAATGGTACTGACAAGGTTGGCATAATCACTACCAAGATTTTTTAATATTATCTCAACCAGTTCATCATCAGGCACTTTTGAGTCCAATGCAGCCAAATCATCCGCAACATTTTAAATGGTAGTAAAATATTGAGAAATTGACATCGCACCTTTCGATATAGAATTCAAACGCAATCTTAGATATCGAGTACGCCCCTTACTCTGTTTCCCATATGTATCGAGGAGGGTGTCCCAAGCTTGCTTCGAATTAGTCGTGTGCTGAATAGAAGCAATATAATTCTTGTCAACCGAGCCAAGAATTAGATGGTGAATAAGTGCATCCTGTTGAACCCATAGTAAATGCGCCGGATTAGAAACAGCCGCACCGGCGGGATTGGTTAGAACAGCGGCCGGCTTGGGTGTATCACCGGTGATGTATCCGATGAGACCATGACCGGTGAGGAGGGTGGTCATCTGCAGCTTCCAAGCGGTGAAATTTTTGTCATCGAGTTTAATCGGTGCATTGACGGCAGGGTTTAGGGCAACAACGGAGGGGGCGGCAGAAGTTGGAGCAGCGGCGGCGGTGGAAGAAGCCGAATCAGCGGTTGAAGAAGGAGTTGCCATTGTAGCAGCGGCGGCCTAGCGGCGACAGTGGCTGCGGCAATAGGGTTTGATTAACAGAAAAAAATTTGTGGTAGATCGAGAATCTCTGATACCATGATAGATTTGTTGAATAACAATATATTTTGTCATTGAGAAAACATTAAGCATTACAAGGAGTTTATATAGCGAGCCACAAGGCTATAAATGTAAATACAAAATAATTAAATATAAACTATCGTCTAATACCAGGTGATGAATTGAACAGCCTGAACTCAACTTCATATCTTGTATCATCCGGTGGGAACTTCACTCTCAGATTCTTCACAATCCCATCATCTAGTACTAATCTCACTTACCTTGGAATAACATACAGAACGTACAGAAGTAATTCTGGCAATGACAGTAGAGTATGGGTTGCTAATCGTGATAAACCGATGATCGGCAATGGAGTCCTGGTTATGGATGATTTAGGAAGTCTGAAAGTCATCAATGGAAATGGTACCACTCTGTTCACTATTTATAATAATCAAGTTGGTTCAGGCAAAAACACAAACACAAGAGCTGTGTTGGAAGATTCAGGTAATTTTGTTGTTTATGATGCAACCGATAATCGGTCATTATGGCAGAGTTTTGATTATCCAACCGACACGCTGTTTCCTGGTATGAAAATCGGATATAACCTCACAACGGGACAGAACTGGACACTAACCTCATGGTTATCTGACCAGGTTCCGGCCACCGGTGCTTTCACAATGAAATTGGAACGAACAATATGAGAATTCACCACAGTTACTCATCTACCGGCGTGGAGAGGTTTACCGGGCTAGTGCCTAGTGGTCCATGGAAGAATGGAAATTCTAGATTTTTAGCCTCATTAATTTGGAATTCTTTGACGCCTAATTACAATCAAAGCCCTGAATTTTGATGCTTCAGGAATGTATTTTACTTATCAGGCAATGGATTACATGATCCACTTAGCTCCCGACGGGGAAGTTGATGATATGTTGCCTATTCGTCATTCATACATTTGCCATGAATATAAGAGGTTTGATTCGATTTATGATAACGGGTGCACGGTTTCTGCGGCGCCTTCCTGTCCAGGCCAAAGAGATAAGTTCCAGTTTCAAAGTGGAGATTGGGTTAATGATACGAGTGTTTATGATAATATTGCAAGCATTAGCCTCACCGATGATTATAATTCGAGTACCTATGATCCGAGTGTTTATGACCATAATTCAAGCATTAGCCTCACCGATTGTATGGAAAGATGCTGGAACGATTGCAATTGCATGGGATTTACCACGAGTAATAGTAATGGAACTGGAACTGGATGCAGAATTTGGAGAAAACAAAAATTTGTAGAATTTCAACATGATCCATTCGGTAACACAGCGACAAAGTATGTTTTGGTTTCACTAAAACCTCCCATAAGTATGTTTTGTTCCTTCGAGTTCTTAAAACGACTAGTATTGTGATTTATGGGTATCATCCATCGTCTATTACAAAGATCGTTACTTGTTTGGGTATCTGTTGGTGGATTGTTCTTGTTCGGGTAATCACTCTAACATAAACCTTTGCAACATGTTGCTTTTGCTAGCTTCTCATCATTTTGACATACTACATTACATTTAAATGGAATTTAGTTTATATTTTTTAAGCTCCAATGACGTGATCTATTGTATGCATAATTAATGCGTGCGTGTGTATTTTGAGTGTTTTAATGGGATAATGTCTGATTAGTATATTTGCTTGAATATTTCTGCAGGTAAAAGATGGATGTTGATAGTTTTTCCTCTGGCAATTGTGCTGATATCAATCTTAGCAATCTATTTGTGCTATTTGTGCTGTGCAAGGATACGAAGGCGCAGACTTAAAGGTACCGAAAATGACATTCACAAACTCAATCCCAAGTAAAATTTACATATGCTGTATGTTTCCTAGGTATGGCTGCATATCCAAGATTATTTCGTAATAGATGGACATATTTGGATTAAAAAATACTTCCTTTAAATTGGTGTTACAGAAGAGGAAAAGAGGAGAAGGGATGACATCATACATCAGTTGACAGGCTCAGATAGTTTTAATTATGGCGACGAACTTGAAAAAGATATAAAAGATGCCCCTAATGTAAAGATTTTTAGCTTAAAAGCTGTTTTGACTGCGACAAATAACTTCTCAAATGAAAATAAGCTCGGACAGGGAGGTTATGGACCTGTTTACAAGGTAAGTTGTTAAAATGTTCAATCAACAACGTTTTGACCGATACTTTCTTCCTTATCTCATGACTAATTAATGATTCTGATTCATCATATAGGGAATATTACAAGATGGACGAGAAATTGCAGTCAAAAAGCTATCAAAGACATCAGGACAAGGAATTGGAGAGTTCAAAAATGAACTTATACTTATCACCAAACTCCAACACACGAATCTTGTTCGACTTTATGGTTGTTGCATCCACCAAGAAGAGAAGATGCTTGTATATGAATTCATGCCTAACAAAAGTCTTGATTTCTTTCTATTTGGTAATTTTTTTCTCGAATACCTACCCATTGCATCTTTTCATTGAAAAAGCACCCTAGAGAAAGAATCATTGGCTCTAGGGTGCTTTTCTCGTGGCTCTTTGATTGTCATATAAATAGTGCTCTAACATTTGTTTTTTTATATAATCAAAATGTTCTGAACTAATTTCATCATCGACTATTTTAACAGTTGATGATAAGAAGGAGAAAATAGATTGGCAGATTCGATTCAACATTATTGAAGGCGTTGCACAAGGAATGCTTTACCTCCATAAATACTCTAGAATGAAAGTAATACACAGAGATCTGAAGGTGAGTAATGTGCTATTAGATGAGAATATGAATCCGAAGATTGCGGATTTCGGAATGGCCAGAATTTTCCAACAGAATGTGACAGAAGCAATGACAAATAGAGTTGTTGGAACATAGTAAGTGTTGTGAATAATCAAATATTGAAATCAAATTTGCTTATCATCGTTATCTTGTTAATCTTTGAGGAAAAACGGTTTGAAGAAACAAAATAATTTTGAAGTTTTATGTGCAGTGGATACATGGCTCCTGAGTATGCCATGGAAGGAACATTTTCAATCAAGTCTGATGTATTCAGTTTTGGAGTGTTAATCCTTGAGATCGTAAGTGGTAAAAAGAATTCAACCCTTTACAATCTTGACAGACCACTCAACCTTGTTGGATACGTAAGTTTATTTGATAATCATCCCCAAAAAATATCTTAAACGCTCATTTACTCTATATCGATAGCTATTGGAAGAAAATCATTAGTGTTATCGTTCTATAATGTTTAGGCATGGGAGCTATGGAAAGGACAAGCAGCATTAGAGTTGAAGGACGAAACCCTTGGTGAATCTTGTGATGTAAAACAATTACTCAGAGCAACCCATGTTGGTCTTTTATGCGTGCAAGAAGATGCAGATGATAGACCAACCATGTCCGAAGTTATTTCGATGCTTAATAATGAAATTGCAGATTTACCTAATCCAAAGAAACCGGCATTCTTTACCGGCAGGCAGGTAGTGGAAGTTGGTTCACCAGGAGCAAGGTCAACAGATTATTTACTGGATGAAACCGTTCCAGTTTCCGTAAATGGTTTGACCATCACAACAATGGAGGCGAGATAGCATTGGCATAGTACTTGTCTTATAAAGATTTTTCTTGCAAAATTCATGGTTAGCATTTTGGTTTATTTTTACTATGTTGATGAATAAAGGTGGTTTACTCTTTTTTTCACTCGGATCCTCTAGAAACAGGGGTTGATGTTTCAGGACAGTTTATACCATTTTTTTTGCTGTTGTTTTTGTACTAAGAACCATTTTGTAGCATTTTGAAGGATTGTAAGCAGGGCGGCTCTACCCTATAGAGGGGCGGGGCAGTCAACCCCCTAAAAAAATCCAAGAGCATCATAGGAAAAATCTTGGAACCGCCCTTATTGTAAGTATAGTGTTGTGGCTATGTGAAATTAGGTGTGAAATATGTCTGCCTATTTCATGGTATTGTTTTCTGCTGCATTAGTGTATTCCTCTTTTGTTCTTTCTATCTTGTAACAACACACTATCTTGTATCTTGTTAGATATATATATAAAACTCCCTGCGTCCAAATATGTAAGACACTATTGGGGTTTTTCGCATAGATTAAGAAATACGATGAATGTCATAAATTCTATGGAGAAATGACTAAAATGTTTTTCACAATCACAATGCTCGAACCCTGATCTCAATATCAAGTTATAGCCTAACTAACCACTAGGCTGATGAACAAAGTACAACATCTTGTATTAGTTGTTTCAATAACTTTAAAGGCGTATAAGAGAGAGAGTATCAGGAAACAATTTAAACAATTAAAAGGATGCATATTCATTTAATTAAAGGTACTGTAGTCCAATAATATATATATATCAGTATAATTATCCTTAATAATGTAAAAAAAATACAGTGTGGATCAAATGCCAAACATCACATACTCCCGGCCTCCGTTTCTATTTAACTGTTGTAGTTGTCAAAAATAAAATTTCCTTTTCATATGTCGTAGTTACTTTTCTAAAACATTATTTATTGTATTTTTCTATATCTACCATTATTCATTAAGGGGTACGATTGCATTAAGTATATTCAATGGGTGTTATTGTCATCTTGATGTTAAGTCAAAGCATTAACTACTCCCGTTAATACATGCTGGCAACTGCGACAGTTAAATAGGAACGGAGGGAGTCTTTAATCCCAAGTAGTGCTGCATATATGTATGTAAAAAAATGATTCTTACCGTGCGATGAATTTGCACTGTAAAATGATACAATTGTAACAAAAAGAGAGAACCGATAAGTCGATAACAAAGAAGCAGGCGAAGATACGATAAGTATGTATAGCCATTTCCAATGTCTGTAGAACACAACCTGTACTTCATTTGTACCTTAAGATAGTTAATTTATAGTGTTATGAAGCCGTCTGAAAATTCTTCTTACACTAAGAAACAAGGGTAATCGAGACGACAAACAAAACCAAATGAGGATTCTTCTCACGGCAACATACATACATAATCAATGAAATGCTTTTTGGGAAAATGAGAATTTCATTAATTGCAATCGGCAGAACTAGCCACGAGTACATGAGAGGGCGGGGAAACGCTTCATTCCACATGTTCTACTAGCCTAAAACCTTCTCGTAATGACAAATGAGTAGGAATATGAAGAAAATCAGAATACGCAGAACAGAAGACACAAACTAATGGTTTTATTGAATTGAATCAAAATGATACAATACTCTCCTTTATAATGAGATAAAAACTAGATTTAAAATAAATAAACCTAAAGATAGATAAAGATAAATAATAAATAATAACACTTAAATAATTTATTTCAACCAAACTCAACTCTATCCTATCTTTCACTTGAATATCATATTTATCTTTCCTTTGCACCTCATACTTTATCTCTTATGCATTTTATCTCTAATACCCTCCCGCAAACATTGTCGGGATTGGAGGCAACGTTTGTTTATCAACAAAGAAGATGACGCGGCTTTTTGACACACACGGCTTTTAGCTCTGGCTCCTGGCTCTATTTTAGCTCCTGGCTCTTGGCTTTTTAACCTGTGGCTCTTTCTTTTTTGTCGAAAAAACTGTTGAATCTTCTCTTATGAGCACCAATCATTGTCTCTCCTTAGCATACGTCTTGCGGATTGTATAGGGTATCTTAGACTTTTAGGTCTTGCCTCCTGACTCTTTTGGTCTTTTGGCCTTTTTGTTGGAGGCTATATTTTGGACGGAGGATGATTTTGGAAAGGAGATCGGCCCTTGACTCATACATGGATGGAATAAAACAAATGGATTGGATGGTTCTTGGTTTTGAGTTGGTTTGGCTGGGTTTATTAATGCATTTTTTATATAGGAGATAAATAATAACACTTAAATAATTTATTTCAACCAAACTCAACTCTATCATATCTTTCACTTGAATATCATATTTATCTTTCCTTTGCACCTCATACTTTATCTCTTATGCATTTTATCTCTAATAGATACGGCAATTAAGGATACGCAAGATACGCCATGGGATACGTATGGGGACTGATTTGTAGTTTCGAAAACTTCAGATACGGCATTTAAGATACGCCAATTCTGATAGGATACGCGTATCAGCCTTCGGATACGCCCACAGTGAGAAAATTTGGTTTTCTTTTTTTCTTTTTTTTCCATAAAGACGTGAAAAGGTGTATGCTAGTGTGCCCTCTCAAAGCCCAAAACTTCACCATCCCAAGAATAATAGTTTTTCTTTCATCTTCTTGTTAATCCCAATATAAACTTTTGGGTTTTTATGAATCACAATAACTGTATAAATTTAGTCCTTGCATTTTAATTATTTACAGTTTGGTCCTTATATTTTTATTATTTACACATACATCCCCGTATCCGTATCATATATTTTATGAAAATCTCGTATTCGCGTATCCCGTATCCGCGTATCCGTATCCGTAGGGCTGAGCAGGAAAACCGAGAAACCGAAAACCAAACCGATCCAAACCGATCCAAACCAATTTGACCCAAACCGATACAAACCGAATTTTTCGGTTTGGTTTCAAACCGAACCGAAATGTATTGGTTTGGTTTCGGTTTTTTTAATTTTAAACCAATCCAAACCGAACCCGAACCGATTATATATATATATATATATATATATATATATATATATATATATATATATATATATATATATATATATATATATATATATATTATATTTTAAACCAATCCAAACCGATCTTATTTTTTGGGTTTTATGATATATGCAAACCGAACCGAACCCCAAACCGAACAACCATTTAATAGATAAACTGGTTCAAACCGAACCCAAACCGAACCCAAACCGAAATTGGTTCAAACCGAACCATTGGTTTTCCAAGTGATTCGGTTCGGTTTGGGGGATGAAATTCCTGACCCAAACCGACCAGCTATAGGCAAAAACCGAACCGAACCGACCCAAACCAGACCAAGCTCAGCCCTACGTATCCGTGCATCCTAGATGGAAATCCACAGTTTTACCAATTATTAAAGGACATAGACTTGAAGGTCATGTTCTTGGGGATGATATGCAGAACATGCTTAGTTCATGTCCCTTTTTTGTGTCACCTTCACCCTATCAAAGACCTCAAACAGTAGAGGAATGGAGCACAAATCAACTCTTGGTTGGTTGGTTGTTGAGTTCAATGACTGAATAAGCATTATTGGAAGTTGTGGGGTGTAATTCTGCTAGGGAAATCTTGACAACCTTAGAAACTCTATTCAATAGTCTAGTAGAATCTAGGATGCTTGAGTACAAGAGTGCCTTGACTAGGGCCACCAAAGGGACCAAATCCATGGCAGATTATCTTGTGCAGATGAAGTCATATGCAGATAATCTCACAGCAGCAGGGTACCCCATATCAAAGTCTGAGTTGATTCTTGCCACTCTAGGAAGTTTAGACAAGGAATATGAAGTTGTCATTTTTAATTTGACAGCCATTGTTGGCAAGGGTTCAGTCCCATCTCCTTACACATGAAAGACCATGGCTAGTTTTAACAACACCACTGGTGCATCCTCTTTTGGAAACCCCACTGCACAATATGCGTGAAATACTGGTCCTAGATATAATGCTGGATCAATACCTGGTGGTTCTTCTGGTTCCTCCAACAGAGGGAGATGTGGCAAAAGCAACAGAAGTAGATGAGGTGGTAGAAACCATAATCCTGGTTCTTCAAATAGGCATGTCTGTCAACTTTGTGGGTAAAGTGGACATGTTGTGGTAGACTAATGGCATAGATTTGAGCAAGACTTTGTTCCCAGCACTGGTAATAATTCTAAGCAATCTTCAGCTCTTGTAGCCACTCCTCAAAATGCAGCTGATCCAGCCTGGTATATGGACAGTGGGGGCTTCGATCGCAGGGTTTATGAGACAGAATGTGCCAGTTATGCCAAGAATCCACCCAAACGACGCATTTCCTGGTAGAATGCAGATTACCTACAACTCTGGGTAATCACATTTTCTTTTTCTTCGACTTCAATATCTCTTGGATTTTTTCGATTGGCTGTTAAAACGGAAAAGGAAGGTGTAGTTACTTTTTATGTTTGCTTGCTTTAGAATATCTGAAAGTCTAGATGTGATTGGATTATTGTGCAAAAAGAGACCCGAGTTGATGTTATTATTGCTCAATGCAAGGATGAATCAGAGGAATGTACATGTGCTTCTCAAAAAAATTATATCTCTGCAAACGTGCCATTTTTTCCGGAGAAATGAAAGCCGCCGGATGCCGGTCTTCTCAAATTTAATGTGGATGCAGCCTTGGTGATGGTATAGCGGCAGTGGGAGGACTCTTGAGATATTGAGACGGGTCATCATAAGGATCTTCTCAAGGAAGTTGAAAGGAAGGTCTGACGTCAGTGTAGGCGAAGTTTTGGCCATTTACCAAGCTTAGCCGTCAGTTAGGGTTATTTCCGAGTTATTTTTAAGGGTATTTGCTCATCACCTATATATATCATCGTCGTTTATCTCATCGCGAAGATCGAACTCACTAGCGGGATGTATCATAAACGATTGCCACAAATTGTTGTCCGCCTTTGTTTTGGTCTCCTTCGCTTTTGTTCAAAGGCAAGAAAATATTATATTAGAGATAAAATAAATAAACCTAAAGATAGATAAAGATAAATAATAAATAACCTAAAGATAGATAAAGATAAATAATAAATAATAACACTTAAATAATTATTTCAACCAAACTCAACTCTATCCTATCTTTCACTTGAATATCATATTTATCTTTCCTTTGCACCTCATACTTTATCTCTTATGCATTTTATCTCTAATAGTATCCATATCCGCGGCGTATCGGATACGCGATACGGCTGAAAACTCAAGTATCCATACATCATAGATTTCCATAGTAAATAGTTAGATCTGTCCAGTCTAACATTGCAGGTCTGATCCAAATTTTTAGTGAAGGGAAGGTTAGACATTGGATTCATAGTACTAAGAGTGGGTGCTGAAGATAAGCTGGAGTACAGAGGATTCATCATAGTTGCAGGATCAATACGCCCAAAACCGGATACAGTGGTCGGAAAAGATGAAGGCGGTCCTCCGGTGAGCATAGGAATGCTTCCATAACCGGATTCTTCAGCTCCTGTTACTCCAATGGTCTGGGTAATGACTGAGGTGCTGACATTTTGAGTTGTAGCAGTCGTAGCTGCGGCGGAAGTAGAGGATGGTGCACCGGAGGAGCTCATGGAAAAAGAAACTACGCTCTGATACCAAGAGAAACAAGAGAATGTTTTCTTGGAAGAATTGTCATTAATTTTGAGTACAGGTAAGATGCCATATATATATATGCCAATGTCGGATGGTACACAAAATACCACTGATACCCTTACACAAATACCATTACAAAACATAATTAATTCCTTTCCAAAAAAAAAAACATAATTAATTTATTTATTTTTCTAACAGTTTAGCTAGCTTTTTGAATTTATCTCATAATATAAATCTATTTAGAATATCAATTGAGTATTTATTACATTTTTTCTTTTTTTACTTTTAATTTATTATACATATAAGTACTTACAAACTATTACATTAATAAAAGACAAAGGATATTCTAGATTTTTACCATTAAAATTAATGACGCTTAATCACTTTTTTTAATCAGTATGAAAATGTCTAAACTGATTATCCTTGTTTTTTAGTCTAAAAAATACCCCCACTTTTTTATGAGAAATAGTGTAAAAATTAACTTTGGACGTCTTCCTACCACTATATATATATTGACGATCTTGAGAATGAATGAAGCATAGATTGTAGAAAATTCAGTAACTTAAATGAAGAAGCTACAGAGAATGGAAATGACGTCTATGCCCACTTATCTTATAATTCTTATTATCTGCTTCATGGCGATCGGTTAGTCTCTCTCTTCTTTTTTCTCTATATATATTGGTGTAGTGTATTTTTACAGTTAATGCAAATTCATGACATGGTATGAATCATGTTTTTGTCTCATATTTTATTGACAATTTTATATGGTAAGCAATTAATATTAACAATTATTACATTACATATGTACAAGCGGTCGGTCGGTGCGTGACGATGATCGAAATCGTCACCGATAAAAACATGTTAAGGATCGGGTAATTGGGTTTTCGTGAGGATGAATTTGGCTGGTAATCAAATTTGGTGAGGAATGACAGCTGAGTCAATGTGTATTGACTGCTTACATACCAAAATGTTTTGGATCGATCTATTAAGGTAGCCGGACAGTAGAAAATGATGACCTTTTTTTATAGACTTTCTCTCATGGAAAGCAGTAGCCGCCACCCATTAGGCAGGCCGGCCCACCGCCATAGGCTCACCATCATGGCGCCTCCCTCCCTCCAATGACATGTTTTTACTTTAAAAAAAAATCGTGTAGGTCCAATTTCAACCAACTTAATGTGTTTACCAAAACAAAAGTCATTACAGAATTGATTTGTATAATGTGTGATACTTGGAGAGAAAAAAAACTGTCACAATAGAATACACTTAATTCAATTGGAAAATAGAAACATATATAAAATGTGTATAAGATGCAAAAGTGTAAAAAAAATATTAGATTTATGATTTGTTTTATTTGTTTATTTGTTTATATATATATATATATATATATATATATATATATATATATATATATATTTCAACCCGGTATCGCCTCGACCGACCAACCTGGTCGTGTCGAATCGACCAACCTGAAAGCGCCCGTCCAACGAATTCGTCTTAGGCCCACTTTAGAGTAGGGTCTGCCCTGATGGAGAGTTACGGATGTGGTCATTGAAGTCATGGTTATTGACGTGACTGAAGCGGTTACAAGGGCAATCATCTATCTATTATTATTATTATCTTTAAGAGTAAAAAAGTATTTATTATCTTTAGTTTTATATTCATCTATCTATTGCACATTTGCACATACACAAACAAACACAAATTTAAATGGAGTTCTATTATTGTTATGGACAATAATTAACATAATTTCTTTACTTGCACTTGGGATTGAAGCAGGCTTAGAAGCCACCACATTGTCTTGGAGAATAGCGGATCGAATCAAGACCCAATGACCCATTATCACCCGATGTTCATCTCTCGGGTAATGCAATGCTGCATGGATACTATCGACTGCCACAAAAATTCTGCTACCTGCCCGCACAGATGTTACTGCTACAACGACCCAGAATCTGTTTACCCGTATTGCATGGCGAATGCTCTAAAGTCCCTGTACGGGAACGAGTATGATCCATTTCGACCTTCGGTGGTAGTCAGGGGCGGCTCCAGGAAATTACTGATACGGGTTAGAAATTTGTCATATTTTACAATTACTAAGTGTAATGTTACACTTAGTTAGGTGCTATGAGTGGATCACGGGACGTAACACAAGCTCCCCTCATCTCGACTGGAACATCTGGATTATCAACCCTATGATTGGGTAGATGCTCGTGTTTTTCCTTCGATAGTTGTTGGATTCTGCTTGGTTGGAAATGATCCTATTTTGTCTGATTTGGAATTGCTATAGTTTGGATTCTGCTCTGCTATTCTGCAACCTTTCTGCTGCTGATACCGCATCTGGTTTTTTGGTCACTAGTTTGATAGGATGATGTGGTTTTTGTTTGGTGTTTCAGCTTTTGCTTGGCTCATCTATTGTAATTTAAACTTGTAGCATCTTGCTACCATAAATAAAAACTCATTTGATGTTCACAAAAAAAAAAGTGTAATGTTACATATGATAGTTGTCTGAATTGATAGGGATCAATATATAAGAATAAGAAGGCGATGCAGCATATAAAATGTGTATATAAAAAAATTCCACTGTAATATTTTTTTTAGCGGGTCGGGTGACCCATTTCATTGTACATGGTGCCGCCCCTGGTGGTAGTGGCTGATGAAGACGAGGAGGTGGTGCCACCGCCTATGTCTTGTACGGATTATGGCTGTGATGATGTTGTGGAATTCTACCCAGACGGCCTCGATTGTTATTGCCACTTCGACTATGAATACCATGAATCGTATTGCATGCCAAAGTTCGATCCGCCCGCGGATGACCCGTAAAATGTTATTGCAAAATCCATAACGGTTATTTATTAAGCCACAATATTATATCAAAATATATATATATATATATATAACGATCGATGATGTAAAATGATATTAAGTGTTGTGTTCTAATCATTTGTCTTTTGAAAGACGTTCTTGTTTGCTGTAATAGATGGTAATATTTCAGCAACTATTTCAAACTTGAAATTCACTTATGGTGTGTGTGGGTTCTTTTTTTTTTTTTTTTTTTCCTTAGAACTTTTGGATACCACATGACAATAAATCTCAATGTGATTGGTTATTTCATGAAACACTGAATTGTTTGTATTTGCATTGGCATTGTCACAGAATAGCAATGTAGTGGTTGTATTATTTACTCTAAGCCAAGGGCGGAGCTATGTGTGACCCCACTGAGACCCGGAATATTTTTTTAGTATTAAAATGATGTAGTTTTATCATTAAAAATTGTCGTTTTGTCTTTAAAAAAATACAGTTTTAGGCTCACATGACCCACTAGAACAAATTTCAATATAAAAATGTAGATTCCGACTCCGGTGTGCATTGAGATAAATTTACGGATCCGCTCTGTTACAGGTCTTATAAAATGAAAAGCAAATCATTGTAGCTCGCTAGTTGCATCAGCCATTGACCTGTATTCAGCTTCTAACGAGCATCTATCAACTGTTGTTTGCTCTTTTTGGCTTCTAGGAAATAGGAGCATTGCCTAAGAACATGATGTGACCTAACAGACCTTCTTGTTTCAGGACACCAGAGTGTAACCTTTTAGATGTATGGTATTCTTGGAAGGAAATAACATGTCTTGTCCGGGATTCTCCCTTTTAGATCCACTGCCATTTTAGGATCGGAATTCGGACCGGCCACTACAAAGGGATCAATCTTAGATATATATATATATATATATATATATATATATATATATATATATATATATATATATTGATATAACATTCCTACAACAGTGGACGATGAATATTTGTGAAGAAAGAAACAATAAAGCTTTTTTCATAAAATCAACACCTTATTTAACCAAATATAATCACTGAATATTTCTTTCTTTTGTTTGTTTAATATATAATACAACAGTTTGGTACAACATGTAGAGGCCAGGATATGCTATACACTTCCAAAGCCAAAATTACTACATTGACCTCTCTAGGGAGGGGCCCTCACGGTTAGGGTTTAACCGTTTTTTTACTACATTGACCTCTCTAAAGAGAATTCACCTTCTTTAAGAATATTGTTCATTCTCTATAGACAAATAACAAGAGCAAGACATGCACTTTTTCTTTTCACATTCAATCTATATATAGGATTTGGGAAATTCCGATATGGTGTCCGTGTATCCGCTTGTAGATATTACACTTATAATGCAAAACACGCGTAAAAGATACGCGTACCTGCATCTTATATATATATATATACACCGCAGAGAAATTTCCAGTTCCAAAGCATCAATTACTGTTGAGTGAGAGCTGCTTCTGAAAGATCCTCTTTGTACAGCACAAAATAGGGAAATCCTATACTGCGTTTTTTTTGATTGATTGTTGTCGCGAGTCCCCTCTTCGAATGGACCCCCAAAACGCTTCTCAATCTTTTTTTTGTTTTGACACTTCTTTTTCAGTCTAGAAGCTTTCTGTCAAACCTAGCTCTTCGAGCATGGAAGCAAAACGAAAACGATAAAAGACAAGACATTTTTGACACCCATAAGACATACTTAATTGATCAAATGACTCCAGATCAATGTATTTAGGGGCCCAGTGATTGATCAATGACTTTAGATGACATGAAGTGTCGTATAGTTACGGCTGATGTATAGGTGTATCTGCCTTTGGTAAAACCAGATGTTGAAGACGTTTGAGACGGGTGAGGATCTGTGCAAAAGAAGGGCGTTCTACGGGTTTACTGCATAAAAGTAAGTAAAACACATCACGTATATACATATATACCAAGCGTGTCCTTAAACGTACCCTACCCAACTCGTCATGGCATCACACCTACCCCAAACATCACGCCGAAAAAAAACAGATTTTTGAAAGTCAAGTATACGGTGTATATTCTCGATTTTCAGTGTGGTGTCTGGGAGGTGTAGTGACACAGTAAGTTGAATGCGGTTTAAAAGGTCCCAAAATAAAACATAGGAAAAGCATCGGAAACTTACGGAGTCCAGCATTCAATGATTAGATCTGCAGCCATTGGGTCTAAAAGATCTGGAATTTTGAGGCGTCTGCCTTGGAAACCGACAGCCCCGACGACTTGCATGGAATTCATTCCCATCCATGGTACTTCAAGAGTTGCCAACTCCCACAGTATCACACCGAAGCTATACACATCACACCTATATGTATATATATTGACCATATTTCATCACGAAACTTGACTTGCTGTGCTGAAAGAAGTATAAACATTTTGCCCCCAAATACGAAGACTAACTTACTTCTCATTACACGGCTCGTTTCTCAAAACCTCGGGTGCCATCCATTCAGCCTATATTTCAAGGCACAGGAAAAGTAAAATTCTATTCAATTTGGGCTGTGTAAATGGTTTAAATTTTCACTCTTCAACTTGGCCTGGTCATGTAAGGAATTTAGTCCTCTTTTTTTCCGGTGACAATTTCTGTCCCTTGTATATTTTTTTCAAGTTTAGTCCTCCGACATGGGAGGAGGCTGACGTGATAAAATTTTGGCCGGATTTTGCTGATGTTTCATAAATTAATGTGCGGGAAAATACAATTTTGGTGCGAAATTTGCATAATTCCTCTGTTAATTTGGCCAAAAAGGACAGAATCCCTGATCACAGACGAATTTTGCAATTTCAACCCGGTTTTTTGCATTTTCAGCACCATGAAGCTGATTCCCGCCAAAATTGAATTTTCTCCCAAACTCAGCCTCCTACGGAGCCGGACGATTAAAATTGAAAAAAACGTAAAAGTTAAAGGACGAAAATTGGTACCGGAGAAAAAACATTACTAAATCCTTAACTAGGCCAACCTAAAGGACGAATTTCGCATTTTTGCCCTGCGTAAAAGGGATAGAAAATTAAACAGAATTATTTATCATGATTGTAGGATTATTAGCATGCACTACCGTTCCAGCTGTAGATTTGGAAGACAGGAAGGTGTGATGCTTCAACCTTGACATCCCAAAATCACAAACCTACCAATCAAGCAAGGACAGCATGAGTAATTTTAACTATAAAGGTAATGTGAACAGTGAACTACCTCCGTCCTTCCCTCAATATACGTCGTTTTTGAAGTTTTCACACAGATTAACAAAATGGGTACACGTCATAGATTTTTGTTGATAAACATTTAATGTAACGATTGTAAAGCCTAGAAAATTCTTTACTAGATAATAAAGTAGAAGTAAGATGAGGAAAGAAACTAATAAGAAAATTCTTGGTATTCTAAAATGACAAATAATAATGCACAATTTTTTTTTAAAAAACCGACAGATATTGAGGGACCGAGGTAGTACCATAATTTCTCTGGGAAGATGGCTAGTCAACACACAATGAGAGAAGAATATCACTTGCTAACCTTGACACCCCAATTTTTATCAACAAGGAGGTTTGGAGTCTTGAGATCTCGATGCACTATCATAGGATGGCTTGTGTGCAAGTAATTCATTCCTTTGGCCTAAATCAAAGTGAAGAGCAAAATCAGAAGTTCATTTTGCAAACTCAAAGACGAAAAAATATTGGTTATCCACCAATAGTAGGGAAATTCTAACATGATGAGTCTCTATTAGACCGGACCATTTTTGTCTTTTTAACCGATCCAATAAATACTCACTATCTAAGAACCTCCCCTAATAGTAATAGTCATGTACCACGTCAATAGCCATGCGCAATCTCCTCTTTTCATCGATTTGTCCACTCGAACGATGAAGCAGCTTAAACAAGCTTCCCCTGCATCAAAATAGAAAGAAATGCCAATCTTTAAATACTTAAGTTATCGTCAGACGATCATTTATATTTCGTTAAAGACAAGTGATCATCAAATGCCCTTTGGTTAAAAGTGTTTTGCCAAATCTCAAGATATTGACAGCGTATACTTCATAGAGTATATAGTTGTTAAAGAAAATATAGACTGAACTGTCACAACCTTGGCAAGTACTCTGTCAATATTGATAGGTTTGGAGGACGAGTTACGGCTCCCATGAACAAAACCAGGTTCGGATGTCTCAACCTCAACATGATTTCAATCTAAAAAAGAACACACGACAGACGATTTTGCATCAGAAGAGTGTTTTGGTCAGCACAAGAAATGCACAACATAGTCTACTTACTTCACATTTGAACTGTGCCAGTGCATCACCTGAAATATCTTGATTCATAAATTTCTTCACAGCAACTTCCTGCCATGTATCAATAAATGCCTTACTGTTAGTTTGATTATCTATTAATCAATTAAAGTCAGGACAGAGTATGCAATCAATACCCATGGGGATAACAACTAGGGCTGCTGTAAGTGAAAGGGGCTACTCATGAGTTGCTCTTACTCGACACACAAAGGCGTTTGACTCAATAATTATAAATCGAGTCGATCACAAACTTCAAAATATAGTAATCGAGTAGCTTGCAAGCTAATCAAGCTTTATTTAATTATTTTTAAATTCTACAAAAATACTCGAGCTTACGAGCCGAGTTGAGTTATATTGAGTATGAAACAAGTCAAGTTTGATCTTTCCTTTGTATAACTCGATCGAGCTCGAGTCGAGTTTTGAGCCTTAGTTTTTGAAGTCAAGTCAAGCTTTGATGGGTATCAACTCAACTCGGCTCGATTACACCCCTAGTTACAACAGACAAGCTGGGAGACTTAAAGAGAGGAACAGCTAGGTGAACAGCAATCCCTGGAAGTCCGCTAAAGCCTGTGCTTTGATGGCAGTTCGAGGACGAAAATCAATATCATATTCTGCCAGTTCGACGACCCATTTCGCCAACCTTCCTGAGGTGTCTGGTCGTCCTAGGATTTGTCGCAACGGCTGATCGGTGATCACCGTGATCGGATGTGCCTGGAAGTAGGGTCTTAACTTCCTCGAGTAGAGTTTTGAGCCTTAGTTTTTGAAGTCAAGTCAAGCTTTGATGGGTATCAACTCAACTCAACTCAGCTCGATTACACCCCTAGTTACAACAGACAAGCTGGGAGACTTAAAGAGAGAGGAAAGTACGGATTTCGTTGAGCCTTGAAACCAAAAAATTAAAATCATTGGCAGCTTTCCCCCAAAAGAGAAAACCAAAAAGAAATCTAGTTTAAATCGGAACCTAGGCAGGCAATTATCAGATGAAGATAATAACTAAGAGAGTTTGTCGACAAAAATTTCAGGTAGCTAAATGGTGTAATGAAGAAGCTAAACTAGAAGGGATCACAATAGTCATGCCATGTACTACAATACAACTGCAAAGAAGATGAAATATAAATGCTCTCTGAGAAGATCAAAGAATAATAAGTTCATCAACAAAAATAGTAAAATAGAGAAACAAAAAGAGTAAATGACTAATGGGACTTACAGTGCCATTCCATTCCGCACGGTGCACCTCACCATATGATCCTGCAAAGTGACATTAAGAAGCTGGGCCTTATGTTGACCATGATCACAGAAAATGTAGTGACAATCATATATTACCAAGGGCTTTTACTTATCTGCAGAAAACAAATGCTAAAAACGACTGTAGAATAAAAACTATATGATATATTTTGGGGGATCAGACATTGATCATCAATACAGCCATTGCAACTCCAAAAAGTCACAAATGAAGCTTTGTTACTATAAGTAAAAGAGCTTTCGGATTATTCCCGGTAGCAAATTCAAGTGAAGAGTTCTTATAATTTTCCTCTTAATTTGTTTTGTTAGTTAACCAAAAGCGTGACTTGATGATGATATCCTCTTAACCAAAATACGGTTGGTTCTCAATGGTTTCTAAATATGTCAGATCAGTGCGAGAAAAATTCAAGAAGTCTTCCAGTATGAGTTGTTAGTTCTGCTGTTCTGGGGGAGAATTCCATAATTAAATTCAGGATCGAGTAACGCAGGAATTTCAATGCGGAGAACTGATTCGTAAACCGAGTCACAACCAAGTGAGAATCTTACTTTTCCTGGGTCATTTTGACTAAATGGAACTGTCTAATATTACTCTCAGAAAGGGACAGATCAGATGATATAATCATCTTCACCTTCCCGTGCATACTATATCTTGATGCAAGCTTCTAACTTACGGCTAGTCAATGACAAGACTTCCATATCCTCAACTATCTCATCTAGGAGTTTACACATGATTATGAAAAAAGTGGAAATCGCATTAAGTGATGACAGAACACTACCTGACCTCCAATAAAATAGTAGCATAGTTCAATCAAGAGTACTATATTTAAAATCTTACCAATGCCAATCCGTTCAGCGATAAGAAGATCCTCCCACGGTATTTCCCACTCTGCAACACCACCCAGTACAGTATCAACTTGATCATTCTGATGGCTAAATGTTGTTTCCCAAATTTCTCTGATAAATCGACTGTTTTGATCGTTGGATCAGCCCTGTTATCAACTAATACATTCCCTGGCCCAGTAGAAGAGCCGACCCCACTTGCGTATGCAGAACATTACTAGATAGATGCACTCCAGTAAAGGGAATTGTAGCCTGATCTTTATTTGATAAGTCTATTAAGGGAAATGATGAGAATCAACCACTGTTTCCCCTCCTAATAGATCGCCTTTTCGCCAAATCTGGGAAATCAAGAATGGGAGAACCTTCGGAGGAGATTACTAGGTGTCCAGGCGTGTTAGCAACTTGGACGGCTGATCTTTTGGGCTCAGCTTTCAAAGGCTCTTCACTTACTTTCAGCAGCGATATGTTCCCGAATTCGTAGTTCAATAACTCCTTAAAAGTGTCTCCAAAAGCATCTCCAGACTGCTCCGTCAATTTGCTGTTAGCGAAAAATGGTTCAGTACTGATTTTCGCAGCTCCAATTATACCAGGACCGGACGAAACACTTCCGGTGCTAAATTCTGGATATGTAGCATCCCCAACAGATGTAACACCTCTTAATTCCTGATGAGAACTAGATACCTCAGATGGAATTAGAGTTCCAGGAGCCCCCATGAGGTCAACAATATGCTCACTGCAAAAGTCAGCAGTAGAAATATCAATACAATAATTTCTCAAGCATTTAAAGAACACAAATAAGAACACAGTTGCGAATGAACATCTAATAATTAAAACAAAGTATGCATAGGCCATCAGCGAAATTCAAAATAATTCTAATAACATCAAAACAAGGTACTAAAGTAGAATTTTTCGCTCTTCGCTCATGATCAGCGCATGTGGTATCTTTAAACTATCATTACAATAGAAGTCAAAAGCACAAGGCAAACACTTGAAGAACATCATTGTTGAAAGAATTCCATTTCATAATCATGATACTATTTACATAAACGCAGTATTAAGGAAAGACAATACAATCTGAAAAGTCACATTAGGCAATGACAGGCTAGGCATTCGTGACAATCGGTTTTATCGTGCATATTCTACAGATCCGGCTTGTGAGGTTTTACTTAACCTCATTAAACCAGATAAGCTTCATCTCAAGCTTGCCATACCGTCATCTTCCTTGTTTATATTCAGTACTTCTAACCCATCCAAGGATAAATCGAACTCCGTTTGTCTTTTGGAGAGTGCATAAAACAAAGACAGGACAAGACCGGGCTTATAATGTACATTGTACAAGACACCAGGTTGTAACTTCAATAAAACCAAGAAGCACATACAGAGAATGCAAATTCGATTTCAGAATAGTCAACATCAAATCATAAACGGCATGACAACGCCTTCAAATTTAAGAACAGAACTATTTGAACAAAGGGCCTACCTCCGTTACTGAATTTTATCAAGTTCACAGCTCCATCATCAGTACCAGAGTAGTAACTCCCTTTAACTAGCTTGCAGGGAAGGTTGATCTGATCTGCAAGTACCTTCAACCCAATAACAAGGACAATAAACACAAAGAAGCGCTAATATGTATAACAAAACTAAGACTGCAAAACATGTACTCCATCCTTCCCAAATTATAAGGCATTTTAGAGTTTTCACATAGTTTAAGAAAGTGGAAACGTAATAACTTTAAAGGGCAAAGGTCTATAATTCTCTTTGACTATGGTTAATGCAATAGTTGCAAAGTAATGAAAAGTTGTTGAATTGGTAATAAATTAAGGGTAAGAGGAAGAAAAATGCAATACATGCTTTATTGGTATTCTAAAAGGACATATATTTTGGGACAGAGAGAGTACCAAACAAGTATATCAATTTGGATGCACTGTGTACAAGTGTAGGCTGTGTAGCACATTATCTATAAATGTATTTGTGCCCCTAAAAACCACACACCGTCATCCTCCCCATACCGCACACATGATATGTAGAAATAGGCTAAAGAACAGATAATTAACACATCTTTTAACATGATAAAATTTCAGTAATAAGCTCAAAATCAGTACTGGCTGTTTCTTGCATGAGTCTACTCCAACAGAATAATGTTGGCAATTCGCAGCACTTGTTATGTTGGCAACAATGATGAACACAGTTGAATGGAAGTAACTGGAAACTATCTTAGTTTTCTACTAATCACTACGGTTAATAGTATCAAAGGCCATACATTTCCCAGTTGACAGCCAAACAATCAGGCAACCTAGAAAGGTTCTCGACTGAAATTATAATTTCAAAAGTAGGTGGTTTGACCTATACCTCAGGTCCTCAGCTTTACAATTCAAAATGACAATCCATACACAATCATCTCTTTCAACCTCAAGCAGCTTTTGAACAAGAATCAGAAAGCAGCTGATTAAACTGTAAAATGCAAGCTATTCTAGACAACAGTGTGTGCATAGCACAGCAGCATACTAATAATTAATTAAACAAAAACAGGGAAACGTTTACAACCTTAAAAAGCAAGGCTCTGTGACGTGAGAGTCCAACATCAAGACAACCAAGGGACAGGATGATACTGTTGAGAGACTTTTTCAGTTCATAGCTCCTGCGTGTCCATTTCCTCGGCATTTCCTCAGCATCATTTACAGGACCACCCATTCTATCAACAACAATATATGCAATTTTTCGCACTAAAATAGTTATATCTGAGTCTACTTCTAAAGAAGAGTATTTGATTGGTAATAAGTGCACTTTGTCAACAAGCTTCCTTAGCTCTGTATCAACAGCCCTATTAACTATAATAACTTGATAATTATCATCGGCCGCCACAGAAATAGATTGCAGATCAGCCAGCGTTGGCATTTTCTCTTGTGGCATCATATCAGAATTAAATCCGTGAACATCATAAAATCCATCCATCACCTTTTCATCATAATTCACAACGTTATAACTCTGCAACAAAACCAAGATCACCTTTAGCAATGTGAAAGATACAAACACCAATGAGAAATCTAAAGAGTATGAACAAGAAATGTAAATAAAAGGAAAGGAGAAAAGAAGGACGTGTGTTTCGAACCAAAGATATAGATGTGCAAAAAAATGCACTTGTGTTCAACAGAAATATGGATAACTAATAGCAAGTGAATGTAAACTGCTTCTACCACCAAGACAGAACAGGGGAAAAAGGAAAAAGGAAAAAGGAAAAAGGAAAAAGGAAAAAGAAAAAGTAATCCACGCATAACAGACAGAGAAAGCTTTACAGCACTAACTAAAAGGGATGAATGACCTACAAAGAAGTGCAAGTAACCCAAAATTTCCATTCTTAGTATTGAATCATAAATATCCTCTCACAAATTGCCAAATCACCTAAATGTATTATAATATGCAACGTCAAGCATGGGCCAACCACAAATCAAAGTAACCAGCTTACCATGTGTGCACAAGTCGCCCTTTTTTTCATCAATATATAGGGTGTCTTTCAAAACACTTGGTATCCTGTAGTGGTACAATGATAAACTAGTATATGGTCTAAAAGCTGAAGTTGTCAAGGAAAAATGTAATCCACATATTTAACCTTAAATATGCTCAATGTGAACCAACAGAAGAAAACACCAATGATAACCTAAAGAAAAGAAAACGAAGTTCTATAGAAAAAACAAGGAAAATGTTATTTCAACCAACCAAATAAATGTGCAACCAAAAAATAAAGGAGCAATGCTCCACAACAAAAGTAACACACCGCTTCTCCCAACTGACTCTTCGAAAGGTAAACCAATCAAAGTAAACACTTATTGCATAACAAAGAACAATAGTTAACAAGCAAAACAACCCAAATAAGATGCTACTTAACACCAGCTTTATGTCATATGGAGTAGAAAAACCATTATAAACAAACAAATTGCTAACCCTCATCGCGAGGATATGGAACCTGAAAATTATCTCTAGGAAGAAAAAAGAAAAAAAAAAAAGGTAAACGAAGTCTTAAGGAGTAAGGAGAAAAAGAAAACATGGGCTATTTGCTTTCACTGAAAAAAATCAATGTTCAATTTAAAAGAGGGCACAACTCCTCTAGTAAAGTATGAACATTCTTTCACAAAATCCAAAAAGGGGGAAGTAAAGAAAACTTGTGCATAACAATAATAGGAAAGAAGAACATAGAATAATGGTTAAAAGCAACATTGTGTCCTTACTAAGGTAAAACTAAAAATGTATGCCAAACTTACAGTAGAAAAGTAATCCAGGTTTCCATTCTAGAATATCGACTTCTCTAATAAATTATCACTTCAAACAAAAGCTTCAATGCAGTTGTCTAATATAAATCAAACCACTAACACGCACCATCGTATGTGGGCCTCTGAAAATTCCACTAAGTGGCCTTTCATGCGCACAACATTTTCTTTCAACAATTACGGTGGTGCTGGAATTCAAAACATATGATTTCCTGCAGCGTTATCATGATAAATTACTATGTCATAAAAGAGCATAATTTGGACACTATTAACATTCGCCACTGCGATGTGCTATCTGAGAAATCGTCTCCTAGAAATATAAACACCGATGAGAAATCTAAAGAAGATAATCAAGCATTATGATGCAAAAGTAAATAAGGAAAATGTGTTTTCCACCAAACAAATAAATGACCCCAAAAATGGGCACTGCTACTCAAATGATACAGCCGCATTTCATAGCACAATCCACACCGTCCCCAGAGACCCTCTAACTACATCAGAAGGCGAAGCAAAATACCAGCATTCTGGGCATAACAAACGCAGATTGCAGGGTAGTAAAAGATATTTAACAAGCAATATTTTTCAAATTCACTGTGCTAGCTAAGAAGAGATCCATGTCATGCATAGAGAAGTAATTCACTCACAGAGAAACCCCTTTTTAAGAAAATCAATCAAAATAAATGTGTTTTTGTCCAAAGAAATATAGATTTTTGTCCAGAAGGACAAAATTATCAAAAAGTCGGGATAGAAGGACACTGTAATTTAATCAGGAAAAAAGTAACACTTGTGAAGTAACAAATATGAAGTAACGGATGTGAAATAAAGTAAATATGAAGTAACAATTGTGAAACACAAAGTAACATTAACACGTGAAGTAACAATTTTAAAGTAACAATTGTGATTTTTGTCCTTTATAATCATGAAAATGTTACTTTTGTCCTTCCAGACCCATTTATTAATTTTTTTGTCCTTGTGGCCCCTTCCCCCAAAGAAATATATGAGCAACCACAAAAAAAAAAAAACAAAGGGGCACAGCTTCTACACCAATTTAGAATTAAAAGTTCACATTGACTGTCACAACTCGTCCAAGAAACAACAAGAGAAAACTCCCCCAAAACAAGTGCAAAAACAGGCAATAAAGTAAATGATTAAACCATCCAGACTATGTCAAAGCTACAGGTAGAAAGATCATCTAAGTTTCTATTATAGAACATCATAAAATTGCAATCTTCCTATCCGGATGTGTAATAGAAAAAAGCATACACTTTTCAGCTGAATTCAGTTCAACATCACGCTCAATTAAAACCTGCAATCATAAGCTGGAAAACGGTGAACACTGAGTGTAGAACAAGCATAAGAGAAAGAAGAATCAGGGAATTCATGAACTCCAAGGTCTAAAAAAATTCTCTGTCCATATCCAACTCCAAACACAACAGACCTTAAATCAGTTTAATAAAATAAGGAAAATCAACTCAATTTGGAAGTAAAAACACAAATGAATACCCATACCCAATATTGAAGAGACATGAAGTCAACGAGCGATTCAGAAGGCAGACAACCCAAGCTAATCTGTTTAGCTGTTTTGATTTGAGCAGTCTCGGTATCCTCACGCGAATCTCGATCAGAAACGCTGATAGCAAGAGCTAACTGAACCTGAAACTCCTCTTCCCGTAAACCATAATCCCTGCATTCGCAGTGGCATTAGCACTACTAACAGTGCTTGATTTTTCCGAGAAAGCAGGTGCCGAAGATGATACTGATGTTGTTGTTTGACTTGTTTCCTCAGTAGAAGTCGACGGTTGTTGTTCCAACGGCGACGACTCCGGTGGTGAATCATCAATAGACGCTTGACAATTATGATTTTGATGGTCATCGTCGGTTACATCACCACCACCACAACCACTGCTTCCACCTATGTGAAATTTACGGAGAAAATGCTTCATCTTCGACATCGTAGCTCAATTAACAACAACAAATGATCAAAAACAAGAACAATTGATCAGAAGACAAAAAAGGAGAAATTCAGAACAAAAGCAAATTCAAGAGATTCATACGCAAACCAAAAGGTACGTTTAGGAAACTATATTCAACGTTTGTCCAAACTTTAACCGAGTGTAGAGTAAAACAGATTTACTACGAAATTAAATAATAATAAAATAAAAAGACTATTGGAAACTTCTCCGACACTCTCACATAGTACCTTTTTTTTCCTTTTTTTAAGGAAAGAGCTTTTTTTTTTTTTTTTTTTTTTTTTTTTTTTTAGTAAAGGGATCTTTTTATTGACTTGTCTTCAAATAGGCGATAGCATCAAATTACAAATGTGTTTTTAGTAGAAAATCTACGGACTAATATAAACACCAAGCTAGGCGGAGATTTAAGGAAAGAGCTTTAGTTCAATTGTGTAATGATAAAAATAGGGGGTTTTATTACTACTTGCATCCATTATTTGATTTATTTTTTTTTTACTTCTACACATCCAATTTACTTATTACACCAAACAAAAATTAAAAAAAAAAAAATACACTTTAGTCCCTAAACTTTTTTAAACTTAAATAACTACACCATCTTCTTCCCAACATCACCATCTTCTTCCCACCACCATCCACCATCCACCTGCCACCCAAAACCCCCAAACCCGTCACCCAAAACCACCAACCACCATCAAACCGCCACCCTAAACCCGCCTATCTTCCCTCTTCTACGCTTTTCACACCCCCACATTCCAGCCGCTGCCCCTTCCTCTTCTGAAAAACAGCCACCCCCTTCTTCCTCCCTCAACCACCCCAAATCGAAAATCTTCTCTTCCCAAATCGCAGCGAATCGAGCCCCCAAATCGTAGCAAAATCAAACCCCCAAATAGCAGCCCTAAACCGCAAATCTTCTTCCCAAATCACAGCGGACCGAGCCCAGAAATCGCAGCTCTGTATTTTTTTTCTTTTCTTGAAAAGGCCTGCTTGAACTGTGTTTTTTTTTGTTGAACCTTCAAAAATGGAGGTATGGAGGAAGACGATGGTGGTGGTGGGAAGATAGCAGCCGGACATTCATCTTCAAATATTTTGAACCCACGTTTTTCTTTTTGTGAACCTAATATTTTGAAAATAGAGGTATGAAGGAAGATGGTGGTGGCAGTGGTGGGATCTATTGGTGAGAAGGGGCTGGTGAAAATGGGTGGGTTTTGAGAAGATGGGTGTTAGAAGAAGAGGGTGATAATGGAGATGGTTGATTGGCGGTGGGTATGGAGATAGCGGTGGTTGGTGGTGGGAGGAGGAAAATACAATGGCGCTTGGTTCTTGGTGGGGGGGTGGGAATGGTAGTGGCGGCCGGTGAAGGTGGAGATGATTTTGCAGGTGGGGGAGGAGGGAAGGCGGCCGGTGAGAGAGTTGGGGTGGGTGGGGAAGGAGGAAAGTGGTGGGCGGTGTGGTGGGGAAAAAATGAGGGGTGAATTTTTGGGGGGTAGTTTGAATTTTTATAAGTTGTGGTGAAAGCAGTAGTTTTTTTTTATTAATTGTGTAGTGTGACAAGTATAAAAATAATCAAAAAAATCTTATGGTGTCAAAAGTAAAATTTTGTGGTATAAGTAGTAAGTGGATGCAAATAGTAAATAAGGGGTGCCAATAGAACCCCTAAAAATATCAATTTGATATTTTTTTTGTGTATAATATAATAAGAGAGACTTATTAAAAAGGACAAAAATATTTACAAAATTATAAAAAAGAACAGACGCCTTATAAAGACAATTTTACCCATTTTAAAATCTGACTACTTTTTCTCCTAAAAATCAGAAAATAGAAACGTGTGAAATCATGGAGCACTCCACGTTCATGTTTATTGGAATATATATATAGATAGATAGATAGATAGATAATGTGGCACTAGTAATTATCACACTATTTGACACTACCATTTGATATTGTTATACTATATGACACTACTGTTTGACACTTCTATTTGACATTGTAATATTATTTGGCACTACCATTTGATATTTTTATACTATATAACACTACTATTTGACACTAGCATTTAACACTACCATTTGATATTGTAATATTATTTAACACTACCATTTAACTCCCACATCCTTTGAAAAAAACCACCCACGTTCACTTCTATTTTTTTCTTAAAACATGGGAAGCTTGGAAATAAGAAAATGGGCATTTTTGTCCATACACAACAAAAAAATGTCTGTTTCAACGAAATAACTACCTTCATGTCCTTTTTTGCTAATTTACAAATTTTTTTTTTTGTTGTCATTTTTCATAATTATCCCATGGGAATCAAGTGCTAGCATCAACCCTCGTAGATGAGAATATCAAACTCTAATATTTACAACATTGGTAAGAATTTCCAAGTTATCTTCATCTTCGTTATGATTTTAAGCTTTTAGTTAAATTCCTCTGTGTTTTCTTCAAATTCTTACCATAGTGAGCTCATTCATCTTCTAGGAGCTCATTCTCTGCGCGATTGATCTTTATCAGCCTCAAATCCCGATCTTTTGCCACAGATTCAAGGCCTATATATGGGGTAAAGAGGAGCATAATTGAGGGATTTTACAGGTTTTTGCATGTTTTTTTTATAATAGATTTTGCATTTACGTACCTATTATTATTGCATTTTGCCTAAGAATATTGGAGTTTGAGTTACACCGGGAGCTGCAGAATGAGCTGTTGGGCGAATCTATAGCGCCTTGACGGTGGGATGCCGCCGGGACAACAATGGCTCTGGCCCAACAGTCTCTCAGTAGTCTAGTCATCATGAGATCAAGTTTCTTGGGCACTAATTTCATTATTCTATAACCAGCATAATATTTACTATAATTTACTCAATTCATGTAGTGATGGTAGAAATCGACATTCGGGTTTTGCTTGTGTCGATGTATTCAATTGGTTCTTGGTTAGGTACTAGTATAATGCAAGATACTGTGAACTCTCAAGAATCCTCAACACCCTAGATCTATACACCATGCCTGAGGGGCCAATTTCATTTAATTTTAAGAGAATGTTGGGCCGGTCAAAAGTGTCCACTTGCGGATCACAGAATATATATTAAAGTGTCCACTTGCGGATCACAGAATATATATTAAAGTGTCCACAGGCCGGTTAGTATATATTACATTTCTTTCCCTCGCCCTCCGTGGGTCAAATAAGAGGGCATATTCTTTCATGACTTACATTTTGAGGACATTATTTCATTTGCTCCTCGCCACACACGTAAGATTGTTGAATAATTTGGGGTTTGAAAACAACAACAATGTCAAAACGCAGAAAATACAAAAATGCAGAGATTTGGTTTGCTTGATATGAACGTAGAATCGTGTAACACTTTCCTACAAAAGTTATTTGCCCTTCATCGATTGTCTGTGGTGTCACAAATACTTTTGTGAGATAAGACTACGTTTTCCCTTCAAATTTAGGCACAAAAGATGAAGATTGCTCTTGGAGATAGTTTGCAAATTGTTTTTACTCTCAAAGATGAATGTGCCAAAAATCTCTCACTGTTTAAAGCACTTAAAATGATCCTATATAGTGGTGGAAAACCGACCTCTTATGTATGCAACCTTTGGGAAGAAGTTACATACATAAGTCATTGAAAAGGATGAAAAGACACACCAATTGACTTTGCGGGCCACAAAGCGGCGCCAGTGTCACCTTTGTGAAACCCAAAAAGCGGCCAAAACTCTCTGCTCAAATTTGTGAACAAATTTTCTCACACAGCGACACTTTGTCACCTATTTTTTCCAAATTCTCAATTTTGGTCATGTAAGTGGATTTTCATCCTTTAAGTGATTTTCCCGAACTATACTTAATCATTTAAATCAGTAAACTCAGTAAATACTTATATGAGCATACACTCCGTATCTCCAAACTCATATTATAGCATTCCGAGTTCACCCATCTTTGTACCAAACCCCGATTACATAAATAAACATGGTAACACTTAAATTACCAACAATCCTCCCCATTTAAGTGTAATCCTTGGTTTAGCTGAAGAATAGTCAAAACATAACAACTCATGCATCAATGATAATGTCACGAAGATTGAATTATCACCTAGTAATATTACACATTTCAATTCGAGTATTGGGGTGTGTCTAAGCATTGAACCCCTTTACATGTTTTGAATACATGAAGATAACATACACATGAGTTAATATAACTCCAAAAGCTTATTCTTGACACTAATTATTCGGCCCTTATGTCCATATCCATTCATGAGCATATAGAAAGCCAACTCGAACTTCCTTGAAGCGGCCAAACTTCATACTCATATAGTGAGCCTTTATATAATCGTGCACCGCAATTGCACTTTGTCAAAGCCTCATTAAGAAGAATCCTTCAACCTTAACTTACAGTGTAATAGCACATACCTCGGGATAATATCATGTGCTCAAATCTAGATAATAGGCCTTCCACATTGAATTCTCGCCTAACATTGTATTAGAAGGGGAATTGGGTATCCTATCACCAAGATTCAAATGAGTTGTAAACCCATCCCAATTACAGACTTTTGTACCAAGTCTCTAGCCAATCCTTTTGTTAAGTGATCAGCTAAGTTATGTTGAGATCTCACAAACACAACCGAAATCACCCCATGAGTGATCAACTCACGAACCGCGCGCATGTCTAACGCCTGTGTGTCGCGACTTACCATTATACACTTGACTATAAGCTTTAGACAAGGTAGAAGCACTATCACAATGGATAGAAATGGGTGATATTGGTTTTGGCCACAATGGAATTTCATAAATCAAATTCCTAAGCCACTCAGCCTCTTTTCCGGCTGCAGCTAAGGCAACAAACTCGGACTTCATAGTCTAGCTAGTAATACATGTTTGCTTTTTGGAAGCCCATGAAATAGCACCTCCTCCAAGTAAAAACACTCAACCACTTGTAAAGAATGATCCTCTACATTGGATATCCAACTAGCATCCGAGTATCCTTCTATTACGTATGGTGACCAACATAAGTCAAGCCAAAATCCTTGGTAGACTTAAGGTATCTTAGCACACGAGTTACAGCACGCCAATGATGGCTGCTTGGATTACTCGTAAACTTGCTTAGCTTTCCAACCGCATAAGCAATATCTGGACGTGTGCTAGTCATAGCATACATCAAACATCCTATCACCCGAGAATACTCAAGTTGTAACATCGGATTTCCCGTATTAGGCATGAGTTTCTCATTAGGATCCATGGGAGTGTTGGCCGGAGTGGAGTTATCACAATTGAACTTCTTCAACACTTTCTCAATGTAATGAGATTGTGTCAAAGAGAAACCTTTGTCACTCCGTTTTATCTTGATTCCTAGAATCCGCCTCCCCCATGTCTTTCATAGAAAAGCTTGATGACAAAATTGCTTTGCAAAGGTCAACTTGATCTTGGTTAGTTCCAAAGATCAACATGTCATCAACATATAAGCAAATTATCACACCATTACCTGTCTTGTCAAATTTGCTATATATACACTTGTCTGATTGATTAATCATAAAACCATGAGACAAGATAACTTCATCAAATTTATGATGCCATTGTTTAGGTGCTTGTTTTAGACTATACAATGATTTAACAAGCTTACAAACCTTATGCTCATTTCCAGGCAAAATAAAACCTTCCGGTTGTTTCATATAAATTTCTTCTTCCAAATCTCCATTTAAGAATGCCGTCTTAACATCCATTTGATGGATTACCAGATTGTTAATTGCTGCCAATGCAATCAACAATCTTATTGTGGAGATTCTAGCAACCGGTGCATAGGTATCAAAATAATCAATACCTTCCTTTTGTCTAAAGCCTTGAATTACCAATCGGCTTTATACCGCCGACGAAGCCGCCGTCAACTTTCATTTTTCTTTTAAAGATCCACTTGCAACCCAAAGGTTTGCAACCAGGCGGGAGATCCGCAAGAATCCACGTGTTATTTCCCATTATGGAATCCATCTCATCATTGACGGCTTCTTTCCAAAATGACACGTCTCGAGACTCCATAGCCTCCTTAAACGCCTTAGATCCTCATCAATATTATAACAATATGAATATTGGAATCCTACTTCATCTCTTGTTCCTTCTACCAAATAAGTTTGATAGTCGGATCCAAAAGACTTTGATTTTCTAGCCCTTTTGCTTCTACGAAGCTCCAAAGGCTCATCTTGAGAATCAATATCATTATTGTTCTCCACTCCAACATTAATAGGAGTTAAATCCTTCGGTCTTTGTATGTATTTAAAACCGACTTTCATCAAAGATAGCATCTCTTGATTTAATCACGAAATGAATAGCAATCAATCATTAGGCTCTATTACATGAACATATAAGCCTTGGAATGCATAGCATATCCAATAAATATACAATCAATGCCTCTCTCACCCAAGGTTTTAATCTTAGGCATGGTGAGCCTTACAACAACCTTCTACATCCCCAAACTCGTAGATAACTCAAGTTTGGCTTCTTTTTAACCAAAGTTCATATGGGGTAATAGGATTCCTTTTATTAGGAACTCTATTCAAAGAAATAACAAGCCGTTAACATGGCTTCTCCCAAAATCCCTCACTCAAGCCTGAAGTAAGATAGCATGGAATTAACCATCTCTTTAAGAGTACGGTTTTTCCTTTCCGCTATACCGCTTTGTTGTGGTGTGTAAGGCGCCAGAATCCTCATGTATAATCCCACATGACCCAAAAAGGTTGGATCAAAGTATTCACCACCTCGATCGGTACGCAACTTTTTAATTTTAGAGGTTAATTGCAACTCAACTTCACTTTTATAGATTTTGAATTTATCGATTGCCTCATCTTTAGAATGAAGTAAAAACACATAACAGAACCGAGTGCAATCATCTATAAAAGTCACTACATATCTTTTGTTGCCAAAAGAAGGTGTAGCACAAAAGTCACATAGATCACTATGGACAAGATCCAAAACTGAAGATGACCTTTCAACACTATGAAAAGGTTGTCTAACAATTTTGTTCAACATACATGTATCACATTTATTTATATTCATATCAAAAGATGGAATCAAATCATGTTTAGACATTAATAACATGCGTTTGTAATGAACATGTCCTAACCGAGCATGCCATAAAACAGAAACATTAACATCATGATTCATACAAACATTATTCACAACATCATGCTGAATGTTAAGCATAAACATACCATTACAAGATAACCAAATCCTATGAATACACCACACTTACTTAAAATGTACTTATCCGACTCATAAACTTGTTTATAACCTTCTTTGCATAAAATAATACCAGAAACTAAGTTTTTTCGAATACATGGAATGGCGGCCTTTGACTCGTTTCCCATAAACAGCATGGATCCATCGTTAACAGGTTCATAATCTTTAAACCAACGTTGATCCTTACAGACATGCCTTGTCGCACCCGAGTCAATCCACCAAGCAACATCATCATCCTGCACATAAAATGCCTCAGAAATTAATGGTACATAATATTTTGTTGCATCTGTTTCGTCATCAAAATTAATAAAATTGTTGTTTAATTCGGTTTGATTATTTTAATTATACACGGGTGATAACAATATATACCCACTTGATGCAAGAACAGTATGCAGAAGAATGTATGTATGCATGCAATTCTGGTGTTGTATTTCTGTGTCTGTGTCTGTGTGTATTTCTTCCCATTCATGTAGCTCGTTTATATAACTGATGGAAATGAAAAGCCTCAGCTCGAATTGAATGTCATAAATATCAGCATAACTTGGAAGCCTCAGCTTTAATTCAGTCAATTCATATCAGAATTAAATCCACAAACAATATTCTAACCTTGATGTTTAGGAGCACCTTGGTCCTTATACCCTTGCTCCGAACTGTTGTTTGGCCCTTTCTGATTTTTGCCAAATCGACAATCAACTTTAAAATGCCCAACTTTTTCATAAACCCAACAAGCACCTTTCGGTTTCTTGTTGGTATCTTTGCCGTTGTTTTTAGATGATTGCCCTTTTCTTTTCTTCGGTTCTTTTGAGAACTTTCCCGGTTTCCACCATATTTATGGAAGTCGAATCCATTACCTCTTTACCCTTGGTTTTACCGTTCTCTTGCGCCTTAGATTCCTCTATACGCAAGTGACTACCAAGTTCTACCAGAGATAATTCTTCTTTCTTATGTTTCGAAAATGTTTAAAATATTTCCAAGATGGTGGCAATTTATCAATTATACTTGAAATGAAATAGACTCATCCATTTCCATTTTATGTCAGGCAAATTGACCCAAAATGCGAAGAAGTTCATTGTACTTGTTCCATTACCGAACGTGAATCCACCATATTATATTTCACGAAGTTTCCAACCAAGAACTTTTTACCTGATGCATCTTCATCCATGTATTTTGATTCTAAAGAATCCCAAAGTTCTTTGGCGATTCAACGCTTTGGTAAATATCGAATGTAGAATCGGACATACCGTTCAAAATGTGGCCTCGGCATATGTAATCGCTATTCTCCCACTTGTTTTCTTCCTCGCCTCCTCCAACGGTCCGTCATCCATCACTTCGGCATCGTGTACTCAACACATACACTCAACACATACCTTGATGTTTAGGAGCACCTTGGTCCTTAGACCCTTGCCCCGAACTGTTGTTTGGCCCTTTCTGATTTTTGCCAAATCGACAATCAACTTTAAAATGCCCAACTTTTCCGCAAACCCAACAAGCACCTTTCGGTTTCTTGTTGGTATCTTTGCCGTTGTTTTTAGATGATTGCCCTTTTCTTTTCTTCTGGTTCTTTTGAGAACTTTCCCCGGTTTCCACCATATTTATGGAAGTCGAATCCATTACCTCTTTACCCTTGGTTTTACCGTTCTCTTGCGCCCTTAGAGATTCCTCTATACACAAGTGACTACCAAGTTCTACCAAAAAATAATTCTTCTTTCTTATGTTTCAGAAAATGTTTAAAATATTTCCAAGATGGTGGCAATTTATCAATTATACTTGAAACAAAAATAGACTCATCCATTTCCATTTTATGCTGTGCAAATTGACCCAAAATGCGAAGAAGTTCATTGTATTGTTCCATTACCGAACGTGAATCCACCATATTATATTTCTCACAGGCGGGCGCCTGTGGTGACACCTGTTGTTAAGGGTGATTTTATATGATTTATATCGTTATATTTTATAATGATTTCCTCCATATTCATATTATTTGCATAGAAATTAAGGGTTTAATCGAATTATTGAGCAAATGAGTTTTAAAAGTCTTTAAGTGTAAACTTGAGCTAATTTCGTGATTTTATTGGTAATTATCTATGGTTTTACACTTTGCGTGTTCTTATGGTTTTGAAGATACATTTACATATCATGGAGAGGGATTGAAGGAGCTGAAAAGATATTTGATTGAAGGTTAAATGGAAGGAAAAGATGCAAAGCAAATTTGGAATGAAGAATTGCATGCAAGATCTGGATGGACGTATGTTCACCATGCGCCCGTAAGCCTGGATCAAGCGTCTGGTATCGAATCAAGCGCCCACCGACGGACGTCTCAAGATATGGACAAGCGCCCGGAGAGGAAATTTGATTCGAGTTTTGAAGATTTCGGTGGATGAGCGTCTCATTTACATAGAAACGGGCGTTTGAGAAGACTCGCCCGACTCAAGAGTTTACACCATCCGACGGGCGCCCGAGGTATCGACGGGCGCCCACGGCCGACATCGCATAACCGACCTAGTTTTCTATAAAAGCACCGCATTCTCAACCCTAATGATCATCATATTATCATATCGATCGCAAACGCCAGAGAACCCTAAATTCGAGCGTAGAGAGGCTCGGTCGGCAGAGCCTTGTGCTCTGTCGACCGAGGTTAGCTTAGATTTTTTATTTTATTTCTTTCTTCTTGTTCGATCTTGATGATGGCTTGAAGCTGTGCAACCTTGAGCAAGCATGTGAAACTTTTCTGCAGCGTTTTTATTTCTTCCTTTGGATGATTTCGTGAGTTTTAATTAAGTTGTTTTTTTTCTATGATTATGTGTGACGATACGGGATTCCACCCCTCCACGTGGAATAATCTGATTGATCCAGCTGGCATATGGAAAAGTTTACACTGATGTCCCACATCGGGTCGAATGCTATGCATACCAACGAAGCGGCATGCAAAGGCAGATTGTACAAGTGTACCACCTCGATCACCCAACTCGGTATCACTCGAGTCGAGACCAAGACCTCCGTTCAGATGCTCGGCCCGCCGCCCAAGAAGGTTACTTGGGCGTATGGCAAGGCCCATTTAAGGACAATTATGTCAATAGACCAAACCGCCCTAAGTTTAGGGCAGAGGAAGGACATGTGCCTATAAATACATCTTTCCAGGAACTACGTAAGGCTTGATTCCTGGACTTTCACACGGGATACGTAGGCAATCCGAGATACATTCTTGGACTCAGCCCTAAAACACCCAAAAACACTATCTTTCCAACAAGTTACAGCTATTCGATCCCTTTACAGCTCACCCTTAGATTACACGTGACCCTGTTATTCCGGAGGTGCGTTATTTAGCATCGTCATTTGGCGCTAGAAGGAGGGCCTTCTACCGGTGAGTTGGTAAAGAAGTCGCATGGCACCACAAGTAAGGAAGAAACCGACGAACAGTAAGAACATGCAGATCGAAGAGCACACGGAAATAGATCCAGCAGGGGTTCCATCCCAGATTCAAGAAGTCCCCACTAGATCTAGACCCGCAGTCGCAGATCCACCCAGACCTCAGCTTCCCCCGCAGCTACAAGATATGGCAGATCACCTAGCGTCTTTAGATGAAGACGCCCTGAAAAGGGTGGTAGCGACGGCCTTCATAGGTAAAGGAATCTGTAATCCTCCGGAGGAACGCCTGTTGGATCCTCTGGGTCGTAAGGAGGCTGATAATGCCATGGGGAAAAGGCCTGTCGATCCTCAAGAAGTGTGTGAGGAAGGCGCAATTGAAATCAGCGTGACTAACGCCCGAAAACGTCCTGAACAAGAAAAGCATCAAGAGCAGTCGAGGATGTGATTCAAAATGAGTTCAATCGCATCGTTGGAAAGAAGCGCAGTCCACGTAATGGCTCGAATCACCATTTAGTCCCGAGATTGAGATATACACGATGCCTGAGTCATTCAAACAACCCAAGATGGAACCTTATGACGGTACTACTGACCCAGAGGATCATCTATATCGATACATATCTTTGATGAGATTGAGAAACGCCAATGACGCCATGAAGTGTCGAGCTTTCGACACGTTGCTCACAGGTCGAGCCCGGGAGTGGTTTCATAAGCTACGGCCCGGGTCGATTTCAAGCTTTTTACAGTTGGGACAGAAGTTTAGAGATGCTTTTATCGGGAACAAGAAATTCCACCTTAGTGCTACCCACCTTATGAACATCAAGCAGGAGAAAGGAGAATCCACTATTGATTTTATGAGGCGTTTCAATCTCGAGGCCATGAAAGTGCATAATGCCAGTGATGCATTGCAAGTTAATGCTTTCGTCGGAGGTCTGCGAAATATGAAGTTGTATGACAAATTGTCTAAGAAGATGCCGAATGATATGGACGAATGTGTGAACATAGTCCATAGGTTTTGCCAAGGTGAAGAGGCAGTGCGTTTGCACACCATCTCACTTGGCCTCAATTCGAGAAGCGACTCCCGAAGCCAGGCCAAGGGTCAACCTAGGGGTCGGAACGAGGAAAGCAAGACTAACGTTTTTGATCGACTGACGGCTCCGATCTCAGATCGGCTGGGAAAGAAAGGGAATTTGAAAGAACGAGATTTTATACCCCTCAATCGATCTCGGGGGGAGGTGTTGGCGATTATGATCAAGAAGAACATAGCTCGGACACCTAAACCGATGTCCAAGGACCCAGAAAAAAGGAAAAATACCCATAAGTATTGTGACTATCACAGGGACGTGGGGCATGACACAGAGGAATGTTTCGATTTGAAGAGAGACATCGACGCCTGCATCCAAGAGGGTCGACTAGACGAAGTGATCGACAGGTCAGAAAAGGACGAGCCGAAGGGCCGTCGTGAGTATAAGAGAAAGAGCTATAATGGAAAGAAGGACCGATCTCCGCGTCGGGACAACCGGAATCGTCGAGAAAGGTCGCCCGACCCGAGGGACAATCGGCGTGACGACCGTCAGGAAGTTCAGAACCGAGATCTTCATCGAGATAATCGCGTCGGGTATGACGTTAATACAATCGTTGCAGAGCACGAGTCGGATCGACCTCGATCAAGTCGGCAGTCATCGGATAGATCGAGAGAGCCAAAGAAGATCCGGTTTACAACGGAAGTGGGTTATGGACCCAAGGACGATGTTCCGAGTTCCCACAGTCATAGCAAGGGGTTAGTAATCGAAGCGGTGATAAGCCGAGGTCGAATAAAAAGAGTTTGTGTCGACAGTGGAAGCGCCGTTAACATCCTTTACTATTCGACTTTCAAGGCCATGAGGTTGAAAGATGAAGACATCATACCGTTATCTACCCCTTTATTCGGGTTTACAGGGCAGGCCATCCACCCTGTCGGGTCGATTTGTTGACTACAGTTGGAGACGGAGAAAAAGGGCGGACAATGGAAATGACCTATGTCGTAGTTAAGGCCCCTTCAGGGTACAACGCGATATTAGGTCGACCAGCGTTATATGATCTCAGAGCCATCATCTCGACATTCCACAACAGCATGAAGTTCCCCACATGGTACGGTACCCATGAAGTCAAAGGAGACGTCGAGGTGGCCAGGAATTGTAGTCTAGTTACGATTAAAGGAAAAGGAGTTGGGCAGGTGTTGGTAAAGGAATTGATACCTGAGGAAGAGGAAGATCGGAGCTGGGTCTCCGCCGACCCGACAGAGGAAGTTCGAGTGTGGGAAGAGGAAGAAGGTCAAGGGGTCCAGATCGGGAAGTGGATGCCACACCCCGATATGAGAGCCCTTGATCGATCTCCTAGTTGAGTTTCGAGACGTTTTTGCGTGGAAGGCAGATGACATGCCAGGCCTATCGGCTGACATAGCAGTACATCGGCTCAACGTCGATCCCAAAAAGAGGCCGATACGGCAAAAGAAGAGAAACCTTGCTCCTGAGAGGAAGGAAGCCGTAAGGAAAGAAGTCGACAAGTTGTTAATTGCTGGGATCGTGAAAGAAGTATTTTATCCGGATTGGTTAGCCAATCCAGTGTTGGTTAAAAGCCGATCGGACTCGCGCGAATGTGCGCCGACTTTACGGATCTTAACAAAGCATGCCCCAAGCGATTCTTACCGCTACCAAAGATCGACCAGCTTAGTCGACTCGACACTAGGCTTCGAGGTATTCGGGTTTCTCGATGCGCATGAGAGGTATTATCGATCTTTATGGACCTGACGGATCGCTTTCTAGGCTATCAATCCTTACCGCAAAAGTACCGGGTCAAATCGTAGTGCTAGTCCGGTGAGTCGAGTATCGTATCCACAGGAAAACATGGTAATTCTTTTAAGTGGGGTTAAACACCAAGAAGCTATTATTAACTCGATCTAAGTCGCAGCTTTTACTTTTTCCGAGGTTAGATAGTTAGATCAGCTTAGATTAGTTAGTAATGTTAGAGTTAGATGTTAGTAAAACAGAAAATAAAACAAATAAATACTAATATAATATATATTTTTGGATCTAGCCAAGAATACTTTATCAATCAATATCTTTTAGTAGAAATAAATGAGATGATCTTCCTTTATTCAAGGTCCAATCAATTATACTGAAACGGTATACTCCTAAGCTAGGCAATTTCTCCTCACACGAGCGTATGAAATTGTCATATGTCTTGTCCTCTCGTCCAATGTCATCCTCAAGCATGGGTCACTCCCGCTTTGTCATTCGGCCAATTTTAAGGTATGTCAATTAAACAGCGAATTTAACGTGATAATCTCTCGAGTATAAATTTCAATAAGAGTTTGTTTCTCCCGAAACAAATCTACCCCGGTTTAGAAATCGGATTCCGTTGTCACGCTTTCACTCGCCAATTTTACCTCCGGTCTTTCTATTAACGAGTTCATAAACTAACTACGAGGTGTCAATTCATAATTAGATTATGAATTCTTTCAAATCGATTAGCTACATCAATTCAAACATAGAAAGAGATTCATTATAATCGATTTTAATCATGATTACCAGAGTCGATCATTCATTTTACCAAAAAATTAACTAATTCAGATTCATATCTTGGCTAGATATATTTTTAGTTTAACATAGTTATAATATATATATATAGATAAACATAATAAGCATAATACTCAATCAAATTACCCGTTTACTTCGGATCAAAGCTGTATAGCAACCTTTCCAAAAGCATTTTCCTTCGATAATTTTCTCGAGCATTACAACATTACTACTTTTATTTATTCAAACATATACATATATATATACATACATCGACATATGTATACATATACGGGCCCAAAATAAGAAGAAAAGATGGAGAGAAGCTTGCATATATGCATATATATGGATATACATAGACATATATGTATATATACATACATGCTACTTCATGGAAGAAAAGAAATGGACATAGATCAACATAGAAGAGGGAAAATGGGAGAGGGAGAGCTTGGCCAAGAGAGTGGCCAAGAGGGGCAAGAAATTATGCTAAGGATGGGGGGTATTTATAGGATTTTTTAGGTTCGAACCGAGTCAAAGTCTAGTTCGAGCCGAGTTTTGGTATAATGCCCATAACTTGAGTTGTAGACCTCCGATTGACGTGATTCAAAGTGCGTTGGAAAGCTCATTTGAAGATCTAAAACTTTCATCAAGGACTCTTCCCTGAAAATGCCTCTAAGTTGGGTCGCATATTCGTTGAAGATATTTTACGGTATAAGTGCACGTAGGAAAACCGACCCGCTGAACTTGTGTAAGCTCGTGGCATATTCTTCCATCCTTCAAAATACCTCGTGTCGTTACGTGGGATATTTTTATGGCCTTGGGCTCCAAGTTTGGTGAGCAAAATATCAAGGATATTTATTTTGTGATCAAATAAATATCCAAGGAATATACGCTGAATATTCCTAAAATATCCAAGATATTTATTTTGTGGTGTTGGCGAATCCACTCGATCAGGCATAACTCTCGCTTCGCTATTCATTCTTCAGCCCGCCTCGCAAGAAATCTTATCTTTTTTACCTCGAACACAAAGAAACGAACCGCGAGTAAATCGACAACAAAGTTCAGAAATCGCGTTGAATTTTATCGACACTTTTCAGGTTAATATTACGATCTCTAGTCATGATATTTTTAGATCTATCATACTAGCGGTAAATAAAACCTTTATAAAATATAGTAATTTTCAACACGACAGTCCGATTATTAAATCTATAAAAATATAATAAAAACACAATAATTTATATAATAATTACTACTTATACCTTTTGATAAAACTTAGTATTTATGACTTGATTTGATACATAAATGCTCAAAATGGTATCAGAAGTGGGGCGAAATGTCATAATAATGATCATAAATTAGCCGAGTATGATCTCGATTAGCCAAATGGGTGGTCGAGTTAGCCGAGTATGATCTCGAGTTTCTACCTCGCACAGCCATTAAGGGTCAAGCTCTGGCAGACTTCATAGCAGAAGGGTTGTCAATTCAGTTGGAACAGGATAAGCAATCATCAAAGTGTGAGCGGGGACTATCCATGTTGATGGTGCCTCGAGTAGAGAAGGAGTCAATGGTTTGTTATTGGTCACCCTAAGGGAGAAGAGTTCCCTTATGCGTTACGATTCGAGTTCAAGGCTACAAATAATGAAGCCGAGTATGAGGCAATGATCACCGGTTTAAAGCTGGCATTGAAGTTGGGGGTTGAGAACCTCCTAGTATACAAGGACTCTCACCAGTCGTGAATCACATACGAGGCGATTATGAAGCCAAGGAAGAATCTATGAAAAATTATCTGAGAGTGGTTCAGGGATTGATGTCGAAGTTCAAGACGGTTCGTGTCGATTAGGTCCCCCGAAGTGAGAATAAACGGGCCGATGCGTTGTCCAAACTCGCATCGAATTTCAGGTCGAAAAGGAAAGTTCTGGTAGAAATGTTAGCCGAGCGAAGCTATAATGAAGTCGACGTGCAACCAAGTGGTTCAAGGGTCGACATGGATGGATCCGATAAGCGTTATTCTTGAAAGACGGAATTCTCCCCGTCCGATAAATCCCAGGCCAGGAAGATCCGGCTTCAAGCCTCCAGGTACGCTCTGTTCGACTATGTACTTTATCGAAAATCGTTTGTAACACCTTGGATGCGATGTGCATCGGAAGACGAGGGGGCTTATCTTCTCGAAGAAATACATCGAGGAGTTTGTGGTAACCATTGCGGAGCTCGGATGTTGGCAAGAAAATGCAAGCTAGAAGGCTATTTCTGGCCATCCATGCAAAAAGATGCAAAGCGATTAGTTATGAGTTGCAGGGCTTGCCAGGTACACGATGTGGTGACTCACCAGCAAGCACGAGAAATGAGTGCCATCGAGTCGGTATGGCCGCTCGATGAATGGGGTCGATATAGTCGGACCTCTCGCCTCGAGCTCGGGAAATTTCAAATATGTGGTCGCCATGGTTGATTATTTTACTAAATGGGTCGGGCCAAAGCTCTTCGACGACATCGTGGCTCGCACCATCAAAAATTTCTATGGGAGAATATTTTGTGCAGGTTTGGGATTCCCAAGTATCCGATCTCGGACAACGGGACTCAGTTTCTTGACGATAGAGTGCAGAATTGGTTGAAAGAATTCAAGATCGAACACAGAACGATTATCGGTGGCCCGACCTCGGTCCAACGGACAGTCGAGCGCATAAACAGCAACTCAAGTTTGGGCTAAAGCGGTTAGAAGACGAAGGTCGAGATTGGGCAGCTCGGTTACCCAAAGATATCGTGGTCATACCGAATAAAGCACCCAATTCACTACCCAAGAGACTCCTTTTGCCATGGCCTATGGATGCGGCGTTGATACTGCGGAGATCGGACTAAGCGTCACCTCGGTTTTAGCTTACAATGTCGAAACTAATGTCGCCGATCTAATGGAAGAAAAAGATAACGTCGAAGAGAAGAGAGATGGCGGCATATCGAATGGCCGCTATAAAAGGAAGATTTCACAAGATTACAACGCAAGAGTGAAATGCAAATACTTCCAAGTAGAGACCTCGTGTTGAGGAAAACGGCCGCAAGCAAGAACCAATAGGCAAGCTCGAGCGAACCGGGAAGGTCCGTATAAAGTCTTAAAGGTACATCCTAAAGTGGTCGATCACCGGGAGATCGACGGCAAAGACAGTGCCTCGGACTTGGCACGCCACCAATCTCCGGAAATACTACGTTTAAGCTGGTTATTCAATTTATGACATTCGCAACTTCAATTTTTTAGTTACTTGTAATATGTCGATGTGACAGTTGCTTTTAATGCCTTTTATTCAAGTAATTTTCTTTACTAAATTACGCTTAACATACATGCTCATGTAAAAAAGAAAAGGAGGCTTGGAAGAAAAAAGACAAAAAATCGATTCCAACAAGAAACCTCGATACGAGGGAATTAAATCGGAAAAGTGAATAAAGCGAAGTCACTGACAATGCTTAAATCACTTCCGATCTACGCATCATCGATGGAGTTATAGCAAAATGGTGAAAAAAGCCAAGTCACTGACAGCGCTTATATCACTCCCGACATGCCAGTAAGCCATGATGCTAAGCAGTCGGAAAATCCCACGGTGGATACCCAACTTGACCAGTTCACAGGCACCACGATGTCCGACAGTCGAGTATGGACTTCTTAATTCGATGTCCATATAAGCCTGATAAGGCAGGATAATCGAATCGAGCTCCGACCAGATAGCCAAGTCAAGCCAGTAAGGCAGTACAATGCTAGGTCGACTCATATTCAAGTGTATCACGAGTCATGAACTCATACCACACTTCGAGGGGCCACAGGGGAATTAAGTCCAAAGGACTACACCCCACAAGGCAATATTTGAAAGGGAATTAAGTCCAAAGGACTACACCCTAGACGAATGATCGACAAAAGACAAGATATTCAAGTAAAAAGCAAAGATTTAGTCAAAATGCAAGCTTGATTTAATCAAAATGCAAATTAAAACATCAAAGTTAGCAGGGTCGAGTCGATAAAGGACAAGTTCAAACAAATAAAAGCATAACAGCTTATTACAACCACATCGAATTAAAAAGTTTAACAAACAGAGCAAGAAAAATATGGCGCCAAAGAGTCATCAAGCAACCGCTAGTTCGAGGTAGAGGCGCTGGGGCGGTGCGCTTCTTCCAACTCGCTGCTTTCCGCCCCGCTCTCTCCGCAACAGGGACCACATACTTGTTGTAAAGAGACACGCCACGACTTTGAAGTCGGCGATATATCGACCATATCTAGGGATCGACTCGATCGCATAAGTGCGCCTTCTCGATGCTATTAACGTCAAAGTCAGGGACGACTGTCTTGACTCGATCCAACACATTCGAAAAACCCCCCTTCATGGCCTGACTCATCGTAAGCGCCAGTCGTTATCGAACTCTTCCGACGCCAAGAAGTCCTTTTAGCCGCCTCCAAGCGAGTCGTGAAGCTATCGACCTCAAGTTGAAGATCGCCCCAGCCTTAGTGGATGCAAACCCACTTCGGCTCTAGTTTGATCCAACTCCGACTTTACCGCCGCCACCAAGATCTCTCACAAATATGTCTTTCTGTGCTTTAGATAGATCCGACTCGCTTTCAAGCGCCGATCATCCAAATTTGTTGGCCTTGGCTTTCAGCTTCTCAAGATCAGAGGTCAGCTTATCAATTGTCTCCTTCGCTTCCTCCAAAGTCGCCGAGGGAGACTCGATTCTATTCAAAGCCACTTTAGTAGCCAAAGTAGTCTGCAAAAAAGGGAGACACTATTAACTTCGAAGTCAGACAAAATCTTGAAGGTACAAGGAAATAAAAGAAGACTCACAACTCGATGACTCTTCATAATAAGGTCGTGTAGCTCCTCTGGAGTCATGGCCTCCATCTCTGCCACACTCGTCTCAGGGATCAGATCGGTGGAATTTGGTGGAGCAAGGTTACGGGTCTCATTCCCAACCCCATGTCGCACCTCGGTTGTTTTATGGCGCTTCCTCGAGACGAGGTCACCTTCGGCCTGATCTACCACCCTAGCCTCGTCAGGCTGACCTCTTAAAATCTCAGATGTCGATGCAGGAGTAGAAGAACGGATCGACCCCCTCTGTCCCCCAGATGTAGCACCAGAGGCCGGCTTCTTCGACCTGATGCCGGCCAGTTCCTGAATTCTTCTGGGGTCCGTCTTTTTAGGTTCGGGCATCTTTCCTACTGCCTCTAGCTTTGAGAAGTGTTCCACTGCAAACAGAGATAAGTCGACATTAAAAGAACATTAAAAATCTGGAAAATACAAGTACAACAGTTCAGCAGAACGAATAAGTAGCCTACGCAAAACTCGAACGTCCTCATTGAGTTCCAGGTAAGCGCATGGTCCTGCCGTTTCGATGTCGGCAAACGGATACAGGGAATGCAGATTCCGAGTCGCTACATCGGGATGAATGCTCTCGATAATCGCACACCCACTGGGAACGTCCGATTCGAGCCGATCATGCCATTTCCGCGGCCTTTTATACCAAGTATGGATGTCGATATCCACCAACCCATGTCGTATAAAGAAGAAATGCGGTTTCCACTCCCCCTGAGACGAGGTTACCTTCCTCACAAACTCCGATGCCAAGGGGCGCCTTTGGAAAGTATACCACCCAATGTCTTGAAGGCCTTGAATGGCGTAATATTGCCGGAAGAGTCGAACCGAGAATTCGAGTTTGGCGATTCGACACGCCAGCACAAAACCCATTACACTCCTAACCCCGTTGGGAGCAAGTTGGGTGACACAAATTTGGTAGTGTTGGAGGACTGCAATGAGGCACGGATCGAAAGGAAATCGAAGGCCCTCCTTCAATTGCGCCTCGTAGATAGCGCAGAACCCGGGGAGGGTCACAGTGAACTGACATCGCCATGGGAGACCTTGACATGCTCAGGTGAATATGGAATGCCATATCGAGAACAAATGGTTTTAGCCTTTTCTTGAGAAAGACTGGATATACAACCGTACGGCCCTTGCCCCTTCATCCTAGTTTGGCGCTTCGTAGCAGGACGAGAGGACGACTCTTCTTCTCCCCTCTCTTCCTCTTCTTCTTCTTCTCCGGCGACCCTTTCACCAGGAGCAGTAGGAACTCCGGAAACCGTTTCCTCCGCCGATTCTTCTTCTATAGCAATAATCTCCTCCCTATTTTGAGAATCGCTCTCACTACTAGACATGGAACTAAGAAAAGACGCAAGAAATAAATGCAAAAAGAAAAAATCTGAGAGGAGTTCAAGCGGATTGGGGCTTCCTTGTATTTTTTCTGATAAGGCAGAGACAGTTAATGGCGAATGAGAGAATGCAGAGTCTGGGGCTCCTTTTATGTTTGTGAAATCTTCCAAATGATTTGAAAGGGCGGTTTGGGAGCGGTTATAAGGTGAGTAACGCGAGAATCAAGGGTAGTGGGGTGGTAAACGCTTGCTTCTTTCGCACTCATTAATGCTAGTACAGTGTGACGTCATCCTACGACAGCCTAGGACGGGTAGATAGGACAGCTGTATTCCCGCCTAGAGAATATTGGATGTCGAGAAGATTATTCAAATTTTCAGATCCGATCTCAGCTTTCGAGATGAGCTTCCCTCCGATCTGGGGGGCTTATGACGATACGGGATTCCACCCCTCCACGTGGAATAATCTGATTGATCCAGCTGGCATATGGAAAAGTCTACACTGATGTCCCACATCGGGTCGAATGCTATGCATACCAATGAAGGCCGCAGTGGGGCAGATTGTACAAGTGTACCACCTCGATCACCCAACTCGGTATCACTCGAGTCGAGACCAAGACCTCCAGCCTGGATGCTCGGGCCCGCCGCCAAAGAAAGTTACTTAGGCGTAGGGGCAAGGCCCATTTAAGGGTAATTATGTCAATAGACCAAACCGCCCTAAGTTTAGGGCAGAGGAAGGACATGTGCCTATAAATACATCTTTCCAGGAACTACGTAAGGCTTGATTCCTGGACTTTCACACAGGATACGTAGGCAATCCAAGATACATTCTTGGACTCAGCCCTAAAACACCCAAAAACACTATCTTTCCAACAAGTTACAGCTATTCGATCCCTTTACAGCTCACCCTTAGATTACACGTGACCCTGTTATTCCGGAGGTGCGTTATTTAGCATCGTCAATGTGTTATGCAAATTTATATCGAGAGATGTTTTGCTATTGATGTTTGTCATATGACGAGAGTCGGTGTAAACCTAGATCACCATAGGAAAGATTGGATCTTTAACCTATAAGTAACGAGAGTTGATTAGGTTGAATATCTAGATTGTTAGATTGAGAAATCTTGCACCTTGGTTTGAAAGCGTTAATCTTTAAGATCGAGAGATAGAAGATTAATAGGCGAATTATCTACGAGAGTAGGAATTCATACCTTTCATAGGTGAATCACAATTTTAGTTAAATCATCATAAGATAATCTAGAGAGGAAATTAAGGGTTGCGGGATGGTGGATCACTGCTTGTTCTATGTTTAATCGCTATAGTCATTATCATGTTTATTTTCGTTTTATTGTTTTTCTCGTTTATAGTTTAGTTATGTTCGCAACGATCTTCCCTGGCTTTGGACTGACAATCCTCTGTCCAGTTTATCTTTTCGTTTTGTTATTTTAGGTTTTAATAAGAATAATATCAATCTTAGGAAAATTAATGAACTAGATACCCCGATTTCCTGAGATCGACTCCGGTATTAATCGCTATGCTACGATCCCTACACTTGGGGTATACCGGATTATTTTTTATTACTTGTTTGTTTTGCTTAGATAAAATCCGAGACAAGTTTTTGGCGCCGTTGCCGGGGAAATCGGTACGGTTGTCTAGTTTATTAATTTTTCTGATTTTCTGTTATAAGTTGGGATAAAAGGGATTGTTAGGGCACATGGTAGTATTTTGGCCATAACTTTCGGCTCGAGTGTCCGTTTGGCGCGCAGGACCCCAATTCGGAAAGCTCGTTCCGACGCTGACGACGTGATGAATTGCCAGAGGCCGTTCAGCACCGTTTTCGAGGTCAAAATCTGCTGTTTTCCCTTCCATTTTGGGCTCAGAAGATTTCAACACGTTTTTCTCCCTTTTATTGTTTTCTTGTTTTCTGTTTTAAATTTTTCGTAGGTAGGTTTCTGCTTAAGTTTTCCGTATCCTTTTCTATTTCTTTATCTTATAAAATAAAAAATAAAAAAGAAGGAAAAAAGTTGTTTTGTTTTCTAGGGTTTCTGAGGTTTCTGGGGTTTATGATTTTATCTAGGGTTTATGAGGTTGCTCAGGTGTCTCGTTTTGTGCTTTATGCTAAGACCAGATGGGAGTCTGCTCTCTGTGAACGCCCGGCCACTCTTTGTGGTTACCGGACGTGCGTCCATAGTGACTGGACGCCCGTCCGTCCAACATGCACCAACTTTGTTATGTCTTATGAGAACCAAACTAGCATTTGTCCTTTCCAAACGCCCGTCCAGTTCATCATTTACGAGAGGACGAAGCGTCGATTGTCTCGAACGTCCGTCCAGTGTGTCAGTTTCTAGTGAATAGAATTTGTTTTTTGATACATGCTTCATTATTTGACATGGATGTTTTAATGCGAGCCTCTGTGGCTTTTATCTGATATGCGTAGATGTCCTGTTCTTTCACCGTTATGGTTATTTTTCCATCTATTACGGTCCATGTTGAGTGATTGTGTGTGTTTGAGTCTATTGATGCAAGAGCACCGAGCTGAGCGTGATTCCAATTTGATTTATCTTTATTCCTTTTTCGTCGCTCATCTAGGGTGTTAGGGTTGTTTAGGGGTCGTGTGTTTTGTTGTCCCTTACTTGATTCATCTAGCAGCTACCGCCGTTTTCCGTTGCTACTTCCTTTTAGATGGATCTTGTAAGCTTTGCCTCTATTCGTTCATCTTTTATTACTTGATTCATATGTTCTTAAGTTTGAGCTCTCATCGGTTTTCCGTCGCTTTCACTTTTAGATGGATCTTGTAATCCTTAAGACCGCTTACACTTTCAATTTTCTTTTCTATATGATTTATATTTGCTTTAGTATAGCTACTGTCGGTTTTCCGTTGCTATCACTTTCTGATGAGTCTTAAGGCACGTCTACACTTTACATGGCAAGCTTATGTGGCTTTGCATAATCGAATTTTGTTGCGCTTCTGTGGCGTTATTTAGTAGACGTTTATATATTTGACCTTCCTTCTATGGTTGACATGTTTCATCGCTTAGTCCGAATTGTAGATTAGGGTGATATCTATGGAATTAGTTGGGCTAGCATTTTTCTTGATTTTCTTTTTGCCTTTTTAGTATAGTTGCATATCATTTAGTTGCATTGTGTTTTATTTTATTTAGTGCACCTAGCCCTGCTACTTTGTAGTGTCCTCTATCATTATTTCTTTTTGATAAATCTTGTAAGGCGCATTTGCACTTTCAGTTGGAGTTTGATATTTCTGCATGCACATGTGGTCCATATTTGTATTGTAAGCTTCTATGGCTTATTTGACGCTTAGATGTCCTGTGTTTTCCTCGTGTGGTGATTTTTCCATCTGAGCAATTATTTCCTGTGCTTATATCAAACTTTTCTGCGCAATATGATATATTTTCCCTGTGTTCCCGAGATATCTTTGCCATATTTTTCAAGTGGTGCAGGCACATTTTTAGCTGTTTTTGCCAAGCTACCTTTGGAAGTTGTTGCTGAAAAAGGACTCCATATGACATCACCATTGTTGTCCTCTTCAGCCTCTCTTCGGATCATTACCAAATCAGCTAAGTACTCTTATCCGTTCTGTAATTCTGCACAACCTGAGGACATGTTGTGGTTTAAGTGTGGGGGAGGGGAATGGTTATGTGTATCGATCATTTGCTTACTTCGTTATGTTTCTATGCAATATGAGCTAAATTTTTCAAAATTTTTCAATTTTTGTTCTGTCCCGAGTAAGCAATGCATATCTTTGTTCGGTTCTTTTATAGTCATTGATGCTGTATACTGTGTGTCCAGTAAGTTAGTTGTTTCACCCGATATTTTTCACGAGCCATAGTGAATGATGAGCTATAATATAAAGCTATACCCCTTTTGATTAGTGATTTTTGTTATCTTATAAGTCATGTGCTTAGTGCTAACGTATGTATCGTGACGATTATGATAGTTTGTGTTTAGATCCAGAGTATGACATACTGTGAATATCTGAGGTTTGAATGTGATAAGTAAAGCATAACTAATGTTGTTGAAAAAGTTGAATTTTAAATGAATTAATTGGGTGTGTCGGAAGCTGGTCGATGATTGGAGTGAGGTAGGGCGTACCACGAATGTCCTATACCACTATGATGACCAAAAGCTCACGACACAATGTAAGAAAGTCGCCTTATGATTTGAGTAAGGTAGGGTATATCTCGAATATCCTATTCTGCTATGACAGGGCAACAGCTCATTCTGATGTGTGTTTAAAAGTGAAATAGTTAAATCAACTTATATGAGAAGTGGTATGAAATGAATGAAAGACTTAGTTATCGTCTACCTTATCCCCAGTATAAACTGGCAGATATGTTGAAGGGACTATCCTCTGAGTATTTCAGAAAGGCCTTAGATATACTCTATCATCTTTTTCGGGATATGTTACGTTTTGTAGGGTGCATCTTATAAGTATCAGTCATTTCTAGTTTGAAGGGGGTATTAGCTAGTTTGCTTTGAAATTTTCAAGTTTGGACTTAGTGGAAGTTTGTTATGGCTTTGCACACACACCGGGGTGAACCTCTAAGTTATTGCATATGTGTTATATTTGCTGAGATGTCTATCTTTTTCCGAGCCTTGATTTCGTTTTGTTTTGCTCGGGACGAGCAAAAGCTAAGTGTGGGGGAGTAAGCAATTATGCTGTGCAAAACGCCTAAGGGAAGATGAAGAACGTGAGGCAAGTTTTCGGTTTATCCATTTCCATTTTATGCTGTGCAAATTGACCCAAAATGCGAAGAAGTTCATTGTATTGTTCCATTACCGAACGTGAATCCACCATATTATATTTCTCACAGGCGGGCGCCTGTGGTGACAAGCGGCCGCCTGTCACATGTTTTTTCCAAATTCTGAATTTTGGTCCTGTAAGTGGATTTTCAGTCCTTTAAGTGATTTTCCCGAACTATACTTAATCATTTAAATCAGTAAACTCGTAAATACTTATATGAAAGATACACTCCGTATCTCCAAACTCATATTATAGCATTCCGAGTTCACCCATCTTTATACCAAACCCCGATTACATAAATGAATACTGAATACTTAAATTACCAACAAAGATGGCCATCGTCTCGCGCTATACGTGAAGACGTAATACTCCGGACCGGTCTGCATTCATTTCATATAGCTATTCAATCAATTCAAATGTTGACATTATTATTATCACTACACTTCAGTTAGCCATTTCAGTAGTCATATACCATGCATTATTGTATTAGCTTTTGTATCGACTTAAGTGGATGTGATGTATAATGTATTGTAAAAAAGAAAATAATAACGAATAAAATTCTTTATTCAAAGTGAATGGAATTAAGGATTTTAGGTTGTGTTTTTATGTTTTAAAGAAAATAAAAAATAAAAACGAAATTCATCTGTATGGTTTGCTTAGATTTGGTTTGATTGCGTTTTATCTTACGGTTTTCATGTGCATTAGAAAAAGCATATTACTTTGAGTAAACAATTAAAATAATAGCATTTAGGTTAATCCCAAAGGAAGGGGTTTTCTTGCTTCATATCACAATTTTAGTGTAAAACTCACGTCCAATGATGCTCCAATCCCCTTTTTATTATTTTTATGTTGTATCAACATTATACTTCATACTTAAAAGCAAGTCCTTCCTTGCACAATAGGACCGGTTAGAAGTGTCCACCTACGGATCAGATACAACCTGCCAACACACAACCCTAGTTCTACGTGGTAAATACACTTTAACTGCCTTGATCGATCCTTGTAACGGGTACGTAGGCAGTCACCGGAGGTGGTGCAACTCTTTCACATTCAACCTTGATCATTCATGTTCCCTTTGGTAGGTACTATCGGCTAGCGGACTTGTCAGAAACCCCGTGATGATAATTCTTGGTGTCATCGATATTCTAGCTCAACTCAAGAACATGATCGATAGTTCGAATGATTGATACATATAATTGGGTTATGAGAAATTTCAATATAGACATGACATAGGTGCAACTCTTTGATTTTAAAGCCATAAGGATGAACTCATAAATAATTCCAACTTCATAAAGTGAGAGGACTAGAAAGCGAGTACCATAAGTAGGGTGACTTTTGATTCATAGGATAAACTCCTATTTATAGAAATTTAAAGAAAAAAAGTGTTGATATTTGTAGAAACATACAAGGGTGATAAAAAAAAAAAAAAAAAAAAAATACAAGTCCTGGGCCCCACAACAGGGGTAGGGGTAGGGGTAGGGGTAGGGGGTAGGGGTGGGGGGTGGTTAGAGGATAAAAATAGGTATAATTTCAGGTTCTTTTGGTACATTAATAATCCCCAGCCCATATCATAAGGAGGGGGGCACCCCTAAACTAAAGGGCTTTTTTTCTCAGTAAAATACTTCTTGCATCTAAAGTAGTACTTGGTAATAAAGGAAATGTCAGTAATAATAACGACCCTTTATTTCCACTGCCATGTTTTTTACCTCTACACCACGTCAAATCGACTTCCTGGAAGGGAAACGATTCTTAGATCAAGAATCGACTTTCGGCCTTCTTAAAAAAAGTCGATTCAATGTGGTGCATCGGTAAGTTCGCGGGCCCTAATATAAAGATACATAAAGTAGTTCTTGATCATCAATCAAGCCCAAAGAGCAAGAGAAGACATCAAAGCAGCCCCAAAGAACAAAGCAATATAAGACGCAACTTGAAGTTTCAGATTGCAACTCATCCTTTACTCAAGAAATCAGCAGCAACAAGATCCACTAATGCCATATAAACAAGAATCCCGGCCGATATCGAGTCCAAGATCCCTTCGATCACCAACGCACGTGGGCTGTTCGGGTTGTAGATGGAAGAAACACCCGTCCCCACCGCTATCCCGAGCGGTGTCGTGATGGCGAAAAAACACGCCATCACGGTCGGTCGTGGCGGTTTTGAATTGAGCTTGTGAGATGCATCCACCAAGTGCAAAGCCTTCAAAGAATTGATGGAAGGATAATGCTCCAACTAAGGGCCTTATGGTACATGGACTTTGTGATACTCCAAGAGAGAGGCCAATAATCACAGAATGTGATACAATTCCTAATTCCAAAACCTTCAGAAAAGAAAAAAAAAAAAAGTGCTTAAAACACTTATATTAATGTCATTCAAACAAGAAACATAGGTTAAATACAAGTTTGAACCATGCAAATCCACCATTTAAATATTTAAAGTACATAATAATCTCTAAATTAAGTGTTACTTATAGCTCACAAAATGCAGAAGAAGAAGTAATCTACTACCTCCGTCTCGTATTATAGGTCCTTTTTCTTTACCTCTTTCTATTTATCTCGTAATATAAGCCATTTTAAATAACAAATACAACATTTATTACATTTTTCAATCTTACCCTTAATTTAGTATCAGTTCAAGCACTTTTCATTACCAATCAAAGGGTATTTTGGACATTTTGATTCAAAATCTATGGCATTCATCTCTAACAGTATAAAAAAAAATCATTCTAAAGAGATTTATAAACAGTAGAGAAGACCTATTTTGGCCTCTTTTTATTCGCCTGAGTTTCATATTATAGGTCGCCTTAAAATACCAAGAGAACATTTATTACATTTTTCATCATATTACCATTAACATATTATCAATATAGTCATGTTTCATTACTTTACGACTATATATTAATATTAGTCAAAAGGTATTTTAAACATTTTGATTCAAAATGTATGGCATTTATCTGTAACAGTCAACAATGACAGTAAAAAAAACATTCTAAAATGACTTATATTACAAAAGGGAGGTAGTGTGTGTGTGTGTATTATCCTTTCAAACTCACATTCTAAAAACAATTAGAATTACAGTAAAAGCAACAACAAACATTAAAAATAACAGTTTATCATAACGGAAAGAACAAATACCTTAAATTTGGAGAAGAAAAAAAACAAAATTTTATTGATATTTATCAAGAATTTTACCTGAGAAACAACAACATGCCTCTTGCCACCTTCTTCTTCATTACCTCCACTGACACCATGACTGTGTGAATGACCAGCACAAGCTCCAAGTTCTTGAGAATGGCTATGCCGATGATGAGCCGCGTGTGCATGCATCCCGACAATATGCATAGCACCCCCTTCTTCTTCACCAAACACCTTCACATTTCGAGCCTTTGGTTCTACCGGAACGATACCCGACTCGGATGCGAATTCAACCGAATCATCAACCTGCACTTCTTCATTCTGTTTCCCCTGTTTACGTTCGTAGTACTGTGTCCCAATAAATTCAACAAGAAGTGTACCTAATGAAGCCATCATTGCAATGAAACCCGAAAAGGGGAATTTCAACCATGGATTTTTGGGAAGGCATGGATTAGTTAAGGCTTTTGAAGCATCTGGTAACATGTGGACAAAGCCAGTAGCAAGAATTACACCACCTGCAAATGACTTGGCTGCTACGAAAAAGGTTGGAATCGGTTTTAAGGAAGTTTCGGTGTTTTCCAACCAATGGAATCGCGATACCGCATACCCCAGCAAGGAGGATTTGCAGCCATGGCGGCGAATTTTAGGATCAGGGCAGTTGATTCGCCTCGGCAGTTTGGTATGTCGCGTCGCTGCCACAGTCGGTGTTAGTTATGGAATGCATGACCATTTTGGTAACTGAGTCTGTGTAAGACCAAAAAGGAAAGAAAATCGATTGTCAAGAACATACCGTAACAAGAAAAGGGAACACGTAAGACAAACACTTTTAAGATAAATTATCTACAAAAACCTAAAAAGGTCAAATTTTTACACTGTTTGCATCAGTTGCTTTTAACAGATTCCCTATTTTACCGACTCAAGCGTATCTCTAAACTCCATTTTACAGGGTCTCTATTCAGAACGAAATGCATTTGTATCACAACGATGCTTAGTTTGAAAAGAGAATCTGTGTTTTCCGCAATACATGTAGCGCAGAATTTATCACTAAAGTTTGTACCTAATGAACATAAAAAATGTAGATGGTTTTAAAATATCACATGAAATAAAGATTTTCTATTAATGCAAATAAAATATCCCAAGGAAACAACAGGCAATGGCTGGATAAAAGGATAAGGTAGGTACTGAGGCTAATTACACATGCATAGATTCAAAGGCATTTATAGTATAAGTCATTTTAGAGTTTTCACACAGTTCAAGAAAGTGGAAGAATGTCGTTAATTTTAAGAACAAAAGTCTAAAAATAATTGTGAAGTAACAAGAAGTTGTTCAATTGATAACATATTAGGGGTAAGATGAAGAAAATAATTATATATATGCTTCATTGGCATTCTAAAAGGACTAATACTATGAGGAAACCCAAAAAAACTAAGAAGACTTGTATTCTGGGACGGGGGTGTAGTGGTGTACTGATGAAAATGCAGGGGGAAAAGGAAAAAAAAAAATAATATCAGAAATAGTCTAAAGGGACCTCATTTTATCTATCATTGATCTTAAATTAAGCTTAGTTGTCTTATTTATAACCGATTTCAACCTTGTTTTGCATAAATTAACATGAACATAGCATCAAAATTGCAATTCAAAATAATAGCAATATCTCAACCACCATTACTAAAACTAAACAAAAGGATTCCATCTAGTTCAGAATCACCATATTGTTAGAAGGGACTTCAGTTTTTCAATCATTGAGCTTAAATTAAGCTTAGTTGCATAAATTCAATCTTTTTTTGCATCAAGTAATCTGAGCATAGCATCAAAATTGCATCTTTCGAAATCGCAATTCAAGATAATTGCAATATCACATTCACCATTACTAAAACAAAACAAAAGGATTTCATCTAGTTCAGAATCACCATTTGGTTATAAGGGACTTCAGTTTTTCAATCAATGAGGTTAAATTAACTTAATTTTTTCATATTTTTAACATTATTCAATCTTGTTTGGCATTAATTAACATGAACATAGCATCAAAATTGCATCTTTCGAAATCAAAACTCAAGATAAACTAAACCATCACTTGAAAAAACAAAAGATTCCATCTAGTTCCTCAGCATCACAATTTGGCAATACAGAATAACACAAAAGTTTTAAAATTCCAATACCAAAATGCCATGTGAATACAAAGAATAAGAACCCAGACTTCATTGAACTAACACAAAAATTAAGGCCATCTTCATCGTACCTGTAAGAACTCCAGTCATCGTTCTAACACCCTGAAGTCAAGAAAAGGCAACATATCCTGAAAATAAAAAGACCAAATAAAAATAAAAATCGAGTCTATATACATCCCCTTATGATGAATAAATAAAATTCAACACCCCATTAAAGAAGTAAACAAATTATATCTAACCTCAATCAATGACATGGATATATTATCGAGTATAGTTCAAGTTCTTCCGGAAAATTCCTTCATGTACTAAAAAAACAGTCGAAAATTCAAGAAATCCCAAGACTATTTCACAAGAAAAAACCCTGGAAAAGAAAATGAGATCCGAAAAGAAACCCGACTGGTAAAGGGTCTAATAGATAAATACGATATATAAACACCGAAAAAAACAATTTTTTGAAGATGGGTTGTGTTGGATTGACGTCGTTGAGAACGATTCGAGTAGTTTTCTTTGAAATGTCGACATAGTGGTAGAAATAGCCAAAGGGAGAAGATGGCTGAGTGATGCGTTTAGTAGAAGAAATGAGGAGATTATGTCGACATTGTTGATTCATATACTCTGGTAGTACTTGCTATATTTTATATTATTTATTTAAGACAAAAAGCTTACGTGTGTTGTGTGATTCATGTACTTGTTGTCTATGTCTCATAATTATAATAGTATTTTGATCCTAGGAGTATGAAAATGTCAACCAACCGGACATAGAAATAAAACTGAATTTAGAAAATATCTATCTATCATTCCAGAATATGTTTCATTTTGATTATTTCACACTTCGCTTAAAAAATCTAATAAATGAGTTAATTTTTAATATTTCAATACAAAATATCAGATTGCTTTTCCAGAGATCGATTAATAATATTATATTGTTTTATGAGAAAGACTTATATTTTAGGACACCACTAAAAAGCTAAAAAGACTTATACTACGAGACGGAAGGAGTACTATAGTTCTTTTTTTTTTTTAAGGGAAAAAGATATATTAATTAAGAAGAAAGGTCGGCCATTAATGCTGAGAATACAGATGGTGGGGGGTCAGTAGACCTGGCCACATGAAACCAGGACCATCGGTTGGAACCTAATCAGCGGGCTTATGAATCCGTTGCTTTGGTCAACCACCGGTTTGAGAGCCACGGTTACGGCTTGTGTGACGGATTTGACATATGGAATCAAACTGTAACCGAATCACGGTTGGAACCGGACCGGCCGGAACCGGCCCAACGGCTATTTTCTGGCGTCACTATTTTTTTTTTCTTCCAAACTCCTCCAAAATTTTTCTATAAATACTACCCATTTCATTCAAAAATTCCTACACCAATCTCTACATCTCAATTTTTAAATCTTCTACTCAATTCTTAAATCTTCTACTCAATTCTTTGATTATCAAGTTTGTTTAGTTGTTAGAAATAACAATCAAATTTACTTTACGATACCGATTTTGAAGTTGTTCGATTTAATCGTTACTTCAATACTTCGCTTTAGTTATAAGTAAATTTGGTTTTGTATTTTATTCAACTAATTTTTTACAAGTGTAAAAAAATCAATTTTATAATCAAATTTACTTTCTTAGACCGAAATTTGAAGTTGTTTCGATTTAATCGTTATTTCAATTCTGGTTTTAGTTATAAGTAAAATTGGTTAGTTAAATTAAAAAAATTTATAACCATTATATATATGTAATTTAGATTTAAATCAAATTTACTTTACTTAATTTTTTTTATAACCGTTATATATAATTTTGATTTTTTACAATGTCAAGAAGAGGTGCATCAACACAAGCGCAATCGAATGTTACTTTCCGTGATGATGGCACTAGTGCGAATCGGATGATCTTTCTCGTGGCTATAGACCCCAATATTATACTGAGCACTCGCCACCGTAATCACATTTCGATTCCTCAGTTTGACACACCTTCAGGTTACAATCAAGATGATTTTGATAGTCATTACGACGATATAATGTCTCAACCCGGAAATTTTAATATCAACCTTAATGAAGGTGAAGATAATGATGAAGACGACGTTGATGATGATCATGATGTATTTCCGAATGCTTCCCGTCCAAGACAAGGACGGGGTGGGAGTCGGGTGTATCTTGCAGTCATGGATCCTACTCCTACTCCCGAGTCGGGCGATTTAGATGGTGGTGAAAGTACCTTATCCAAAGCACAAGAAAAAGGTTAAAATCAAGAATTTTTACGGAATTTTTCACAAAGGTTGCTCGGATCGATGAAATAGCATTAGCTAACCCCGAAAGTATTTCTTCGGGTGTGCAATTTCGTGGCCAAAATACCAATTTAAACATGCCGGTGGTTACGGAACGACGCGAGTCACATTTTAACTAAACACCTGAAAATTGGAAGACAAAGACGCCTCAAGCCCATCTAAACATGCCGAGCTCCAAATGAGGTAACACTAATCCACTTTATTTACACGATGTGATAACCGTAGAGATCTAACCACGAATTTATTGCGGGGACGGGTCTTCCTTTTAGCTTTCCCGAGAATCCTATTTTCAAAGCTACGTATAAGCGGCTTTGCAAATGCTTTTACTCGTATCCTCGTAGGCAACGGTTACTAGGGATTTCAAAAATAAATTTATTAAACGACAAAATATTATTATAGAAAGTTTGAAGAAAAATAAATTCCGAATAATACGTGTATGTGCCGATATTTGGGAGGATAGGAGGACGAACAATTATTATTTGGCCGTGTCGGGTCACCTGGATTGACAACACTTGGATTGTCCAAAAGGTTACTTGCTTTTCGCTTATTTAACGATAATCATATCTGCTTCTAACATTGCATCTTTATTAGTTGATATTTTGAGGAATACGATTTAAAAGGTAAAGTTTTTTCTATTGCGCTTGACAATGCTTCAAACAACACTGCTTCTATTCCCGACTTATCCCGATATTGTGAACCTCTTTATAACGGTCAATTTTTTCATGTTAGATGTTTATGCCATATTTTTAATTTATGTGTAAAGGATGGTCTAAAAGTTTTTGACCATAATATTAATGCAATAAAAAGTGCGATTTAACATATTTTAGGTAGAAATATTCTGGTTAGTAAGTGGTATAAATTTCTTAAAGAGAAAGGTCATCGCCAAGTCAAACTGCCGCAAGATGTATGATGCACTTAAACCTAACCCTCAAAAACAATGCGTAAATCGACAGACGCTTCTGGTTTAAACGATCCTAACCGGCAGTGTACCGGGTCAAATTGTGGTGCTAGTATGGTGAGTCAGAGTATCGTATCCACAGGGAACTTGGTAATTTCTTTTACGTGTGGTTAAACACCAAAGAGTCATTATTAACTCGATCTAAACCGCAATTTTATAACACGTATCACTACTATTCTAGTCAACATAAAATAAATACGTAATTTAAAAGTTATTCTAATATAATATATATAGATATATAAATATATATAGATGTACATAAATTGCAAAGTATATATATATATATAAATATATAGGTACCAATATATTAAATGTATAATTTTAGAACTCACCAAAACTTATATAATTTGGTTTATACGATCTTTTCGATTAAATGAAATGTGTTCGATCTCTCCTTTTATTTTAGGTCCAATTGAGTAAATGAAACGGTGCACTTCGAGAGAAAAGCAATTCCTCCTCACACGAGCGTATTTAAATTGTCATATGTCCATTGCATCGATCCAAGGTCCACAATCATTACGGTTTTTTCGAATGTGTCCTTAGTACAAATCTAACTTTAGATAAAAGGAGTCATTCCGTTAACAACGGTCAATTTTATTTTAAAGGCTCCGGTTGTCAAAGCCGGACGATTTAACTTTCCGGTTTAAGTTTCAATTAAACTGATGATTTAACATTATTACGATCTCGAGTACAAATTATAATAAAATTCATTTCTCCCAAAACAAATTTACCCCGGTAGAAATCGGATTCCGTTATCACGTTATTCACACGGCCAATTTTACCTCGGTTTTTCTATTTTTTTATCTCATATCCTGACTACGAGGCGTCAATTCATAATTAGATTATGAATTCCTCAGATCAATTAAATATGTCAATACGAATACGATTAAAATAGAAAAAGATTCAATTAACTCAATTTTAGTCATTTTAACTTAACAACATTTCTTTAACGAAAAGATCGAAATAAAACCGATTACATAGTTTTGGCCAGTATTATATTTAGCCTAAAAACATTATAACAACGAAAAATATAAAAACAAACATAAATACTTAAGAAAAGCTTACCCGAATACGGCAATGATTCGTAAATCGTATTTTCCGACATTACAACTTCTTTAGCAAAACCGACTTCCGAGATTTTCCCGAGCATTACAACGATACTAAAACTACATTATTACTAGTAGCGCCTTATTTACAAACTACAAAATAAAAAGAAAAGAAAAGAAGAGGAGAGAATATATATATGAGATGTATATATATATTTGCACTCTCCTAACGCTCTCTCGATCATCTCCTTTATATAGGCAAAGGTTTCAAGGCCGGACCGTCCGAGATTGCCGGATCGGTCCGGTATAATGATTACCCCCACTAACTTGATCACTCCAAAGATGCTGCGGTGATTATATATATTTATATATATAATTATTAAACTTCTAAAATTCATATCTCGAGTTCTCGCCCTCCAAAATTGCAAACGAAATGCCAAAATTAAGGTCTCGAAAACTCTACAACTTTCATGAAGGACTCTTTTCCAGATAACGCCTTCTTGATAACCTCGTGTTACTCCAAGCTTTTACGGGATTTTTATTAACCCAAATCGATTAGCCACTTGATCACTGCTTAAGTTGTAGACCTCCGATCTTCATAATTTAAATTGCATCGGAAAGCTTTCGTAAAATCTACAACTTTCGTGAAGAACACTCTTTCGTATAATGTCATTTTGATGGTAACCATTCGTTTGTTGAAGACATTTCTCGATTTTTACTTAACTGATTTGGTTGGCCACTCATTCACTTAAGCTCTATTCAATCGACCATTTAAGCTCACAGACTTCTAAATCATTCCGTAGATATGATTATACTTTAATATGTCGATTCTCGGGTCTTGGTTTATAAATCGCAATAAGATACCACAAATACCCACGTAAATCGACATGACATTAATTCCGATTTACTAAAATCGGTACAAAATTACAACTTTTACTATTTTTACTACTAACTACTCTAAAGTATAAAGATTAACATTTCATACTATTTATATCATAATTTCATATATTTTATATAGAATTCGTTAATAAAACATAATAATATAACGTATTTTTAATCATATAAAAATAATACATCAAATTACTTCCCACTTAGAATTTTGATCGTCCCTCAGCAAAAATAAGCTGTAATAAAAGATAGTATAATTTTTCGATTATAATTTTTAATGTAATAGTGTCAATATTATAAATATATTATTTATCTTAATTTAAAATCTTAAGAAGACAGAAAGAGATATAACTAAAATAACTAAACATTAAATATTATTTAGATGAAATTGTACATGTAACACTTAATAAGTATAAATAAAATATCGTAATTATTTTTAATCGCAACTATTATGAAATTTTGGAATCGAAACTTTGTTAGGTAGTCGACAAAACGGCTTATAGAGTTTTAGGTTCAAGATGTTTATTAATCTGAAAAATCAAATCAAAAAGAAAGATGCAAGTCGTGACGTCTACATCTTCATATTCTCAAAAAACGTAATCTCGATTAATAGCATCTCTTTTTTTTTCTTTTCTTTTTTTTTTTTTTTTAAGATTAAGAACTAAAAGCGTGAGTGTGTGTGAAAATCAAACTTACAGGCATTGCTTTCATCAAGATTGATCGAGATTACTCTTTCGATCGAAAATTACAAGTCCGATTTCCTTAAACTTGTAATAATTCCCGAGATCTTATGATTCAACTTTTTCTTTTTCATTTTATCTTGTGCCTTCATTCCCAAAGAATAGGACATTTCGAGATAATACCCTATTTGACTACTATCATTAGGCAATCGGAGCTTAATTACCTCATAGTGATATAGGACATTTCGTGATAATACCCTACTCACTCCAATCATTGGTAGCTACAACCGATTATTTCTTTTATTTTAAAGTTGTTAATCACGGAAGATACGATATTATATTCGACACTCATGTAAATATGGTGCTTCGTTTTAATTCTTTTATATTAATATATCCGAGCTTATTACCAAAATCGACTATCTTGCAAGTGTCATGAGGTAAGATCGAATATACTACTACTTATCTAATCTTTCCAATCTCAAAGATATATCAAAACTTAGCTTTTATGTCTCCATTTCTTTTCATAAGACGCATAAAAACTTGCGGTATTTCAAGGAAATGTAGACCAAAATAAGCTAAAGCTTGCTTATTTAATCACAATTGACAATTTCGAGTGAGGTCTTGATCACTCTAATCAAGGCCGAGGTAGAGTTATTTGGCTATAGCTATATTTTTTGGTGCCAAAAAATCAACAAACTTAGTCCAATTCCAAACTCATAATTCATATTGAAAAGAAAATGATTCTAAAATTTTACTTATAAATATCAACATACTTATATAATTTCATAAAACGATATCTAATATTAATTACTCAATTATATAAACTTAAAATCTTATTAAAATCTAAATTAGACATATAATATAATTATTTTTGACTATTTTTCTAAATTTTAATGAATTTTCTAACCTAACTCTACTCCCCACTTACGAAGTGGCATCGTCTCCGATGTTCAATGAGTAGTAAAAGAAGAGTTCAAAATAAAATTAAAATTATCTATTAACGTTATTTTTCCTCGATTTTATTTTAGCGTATACTAATTATATCATTAAATAAAACAAACAACTTAAAAAACTAAAACATATATATTAAACAAGATACAAACTTAAAAGAAAAACATAAACTTAACTAAAGAAACTTCAAACTTAACTTAAATTAACTTATTAATACTTAAACAAACTACTAACAATTCTCTAGATGGTAGACGAACAACCCGGTGTATCAACCGGTAGCAATCCAAACCGACTATCTCTAGACGGAAAAATTTCATCCGTCTCCAGCTCTTCTACTCCATTCAGAAGAATACACAAACGTGATATCATCCATGAATTAGGCATGAGGCTTTCCCTACTACCTCTCGTGATCGCAAACTCCAACACCGCCCTTTGAATCAATATACCCCAATCAACAAATACACCGAATGCCAAAGCAAAAGTAGAAGCATTTCATTCTCACCAAACTTCCAAAATCCCAAAGGGATAAACTCGAGAATTTATAAAATGCTTTCATGCCTTTAGATGTGGAAGTAGAGCTCGTGTTGACATATCGTGATTTGTATCAAAAAGCGAACAGACATTGGAAAGACTCGTACTTTATTCAAATGATTAGAGGATTTTGTAGTCCCCATTGCATTTCAAAATGTGGCATCGAATCGGTGGAATTTCAAAGATTTGATTGATAACAGATGAAGAGAAGAGGAACAATACTCCTCTTACTAGAACAACTGAGTGATATCGATCATAGATGTCGCCATAAGCGCGAAATAAAATTCTCGACTATCGAGACATTTACCCGTCCTCTCCTGTGTATCGACAAATTTTTCCAACCAAAACTTCGAATGATAGTTTTCCCCATTGATCAAGCTTATCTAAATTTAAACCTTTCTCCAATAGATTGGAGAATTTGCAAAACGATTGTGTAAAATGATATTCTCATTAAAGCTTGAGATTCCGGATGATCCGTGTATGAGGCTCGTAAGAATTAACCGATGGTGAAGAGTGGTTCGACATTTTTAAAACTTGATAAAAAGTGAAAGAAATACGCTTTAAGTTAGATAGACGGTGGAAAGAATGAGCATTTGTTGCTCTAGCCCTTACTTCTATAAATAGATGGTAAAATTATACATACGTGGTTGCATTAGACAGACTCTAAAATGACTCACCTTTTCCATTTCTTCACGGCCCGGTCCGAGAATGTGCCGGATCGGTCCGGCCTCATCTTACTTTTAATGAGGGGACGAGGTGAAAGACAACTTGTGTTTTGTTTTTTTACTTCACAGTGTAACAAGGCTTCCACTTGCCTTGAAGATATTTTGATAAACGTTGAATTAATTCATCCACCTTGATACGGACGGATAAAATGACACATTAGTTATATTTTGAAAACGACTCAATAATGATACAAAATTATTTTTGTGATTTTTATAGTTTATAAAAACTAAACGATCTAGAATGCAAACCAAATTTTGATAAAAACGATTGTAAAACTAAACGAAAAATGAAAACAAACCAATATTTAAATGACAAATGTCGAATAAAAAGTGCAAGAAAAATTTTTTAATCAAAAATTTTAAATTCAATCTTCATCGTAGTCTTCCTCAGGATCAACTTGAAAACTCGAACTCGGAAACGACTGAGAAGTCAAGCGGCCGAATCAGTAGTCGTGGTCCTGGATCGAACTATCAAGACCCATCGAACTCATGCCGCCGTGACATGTGCAAACTCGAAATCCTCCCAACTCGACATTGCCGGTCTCTCGAACACTGTCGAAAATACACTGTCCCACTAGATTGGCTTCCAAAAGGATATGACGATGGATGAAAGCTCGAAGGTGGTGGAATAGGTGTTACCCACTCGTAAGGTATAAGAATCGATCGACAAGGTGGATAGGCAGATCATCAAAGTAGGATTACGAAGCAACCGCTGTTCCTCCTTAAACCTCTACGAATATCATCACACCAACGCTTAGTACTCAAAGAAATAAAGCCACATTGGCTTGACCACGTGTAACGCTCCTGGCTCACTAAAGATTGAAACATGTCATAAGTGATAGTGTTGGAGAAAGGAGTTTGTTGAGGTTGACTAGAAAAAGATGGAAAAGAGGAAGATGATGTAAAACCGGTGAGTCGGGCCGAGTTTGACGCCTTCTAAGCAAAGATCTAATACTACCATCCGGAAGACTAGTCAAACTAGTCCAATCGATTTCCATCACCAGAGATAACTTGTCATTAGGCAGAATGGTACTCCCAACCTACGACATAAATCGTAGATAAAACAAGGGAAGTATAGATGACTCCTGGTCCGCAGCGATGACAATACTTTCAAAAATTCTTTTAAACATGACCTTTCCAACATCCACTCTAACATCGCTCACCATCGCCTAAGCGATACAAACATCTTCCTTTCCAAAAGCAAAGATGTTTACTAGAAGGATAGAGATTATGGCTAATAAATCTTTTAATTGCCCTCAAACCTCTAAAACAGCTCCCGTAATTAAACCGATTTTCAACCCACACAAATGTCGGGTCAAAAATAGTCTGGCTCTCGTGGTCGTCTCGCTTCAAAGCTAGCAGATCATCTAAATTATAAACTACCCTGTAATCCTCCTCATCAGAAAAACCTCAACTCCTAAAATTGCATTTATGACGGCAGGTTAAAAGGAATATTTCTCGTTCGTAGGTGGTACGGTTTCCGATCGAGTAAGTCGTTTTTCCGACAATGTAGATAAAACCGAATAAAACTCACCTACTATAGTCGTGTTAATCTCCCTTCCTTCCTCGTCGCTAAATCTAACCACCGACGCTTTCGAAAGATATCCTTAACTTCATCACCTAAGTCATCCAAGTCTAATCTTTTTCAACCAAAACATCACATTTACTATAAATTTTCTTATACGCTTTCTTAGCCTCGGTGATGCGGTTTTTTCAAAGCTTACGGCTTCTTCCTCGATGATAAAATTATCGCGTTACGATAGAGTTGATATAGAATTTTTGATTTTCTCTTTAGAGACTCAGTGCTTGACTCAAACATTCTACGATATTGGTAATGTCAATCAACAACAAAAACAACAACAAAACAACAAAAATAAAATGTCACAACACACTCAAAAATCAAAACAATAAAATTAATCTAAAAATTATGAAAAATACTAAATTGACAACTAAATAAACTAAATTATACCTTAATGTGTAGAAAACGTTGAAAAGTAGGCTGAAAAGTTCAAAAGTCGCTGAATGAAATGGAGCTTGTTTTTGACCCTTTTGAATTTTTGAATTTGTGTTGAAGAGAGGAGATGATAATGAGAAGAAATTAAGTAATGGTGTAGTGTGATATGAATTTTTGTGGAAGAAAAGTAAAAAAATTCGTAATGGTGGGGTTTGGTGTGAAAGCACAGTAAAAAAAATTAGGGAAGAAGAAGAAGAAAAGAATGGCCCTGCCTTTTTTATGTTTTAGACTCTGACCTGTCTGGATAAGCACGGATCGGTCCGTCGCTCAACTTTTTCCACTTTTTCGATTTTTGACTTTTTATGATTTTTATGAAAACTTATAAAAATTCTAATAAAACTTAATTAAAACCTTAAAAATAATTTTTAAAACTTACTAAAAATAAAATTTGAAGGAAATTTTATAATTTTATAACAATTTCTAAAATTTAATAAAATCTTTATAACACTTTTAATAAAAGCTTATAAAAATTTAATAAATTTATATCAACCCTTATAAAACATTTAAATTAAAACTAACTAAAAACAACTTTTATAAAACTTTTATAAAACTCCTCAAATTTCATAAAGATCCAATTTTATAAAATTCTCAAAGTTATGTGAAAATTTTATAAAATAAAATAAAATAAAAGACTCAAACTTAAGGGTTCCTCGATTCTTCGATCTCTAAATCTTCCAAAGTTCGATATAACGCCGATCAACCTAACTCCTAAAAACGAAGCATTGAATTATCCTCGGAATTCCATCGATTTTCGGATAACCACCTAATCGTTCCTTCCTAACAATATTCAAACACTCATCCCTGGATTTGGTTGTGTTTTCCCACAGTCATTCAACATGTTCACTTTTTCCACGATTCTGATCTCATTAGAAACTTTGTCCTTCTTTTATCGCACTTCTTGATGTTCCATTACATACTTCTCTCAATGATCTTTCTCAACAATTTCTTGTTTTGTTCAAAAACTAAAGCTTCTATGTAAACGCGACATCTTTATCAAGGCCTAATTTCAAAAGTAAAATAAAAACTCCTATTCTATCTAAAAGACATCCAGCTTCTTTTACGCCTATCCGTAAAAAGGCGAAAAGAGTTTAAACATAATTAAAAATACGAAAAGTAAGGATAGATAGAACCTGGTATTCGGCTAATTACGCTCTCTTTTCGCTTTTCATTTTTCCTCTGCTTTTTCAATTTGTCGGGGATCAATCAAGAGCATTATTTCTTCTTTTCAGGTGATTCCTTCTCCTCTACAAATAACTTTACTCTGTGGGCCATTGGCTATAAAAGTTGTATTTCCATCGCTTAGTTCAACACCAGCTTTGTAAACCCTTGTTACTTTAAATGGTCCTGCTCCATCTTGATTTAAGCTTACACTGAAACAACTTTAAACGTGAATTGTACAAAAGCACTCGATCACCTACATGGAACTCACGCTAAAGATTTTCTTATCATGGAAAGATTTCGTATGCCTTGTGATTCGAAAGCGCTTTCATAGAATCGAGTCGAAATTCTTCTAGTTCTCATCAATTGAAGCAATCTATGATCACCGACACTTTAGGATCGAAATTTAGAAATCTAATAGCCTGAAGGCTCGGTGTTCTAACTCAACCTGAGATGACATGACTTTCCAAAGACTAGCTTATAGGAGAACAACCAATTGGTGTTTTAAAAGTCGCTCAGATGCCCATAATGCATCATCTAATTTAACCGCCAGCTTTTTACGATTTGAATCAACTGTTTTTCCACGATTCTTTTAATCTCTCTATTCGACACCTCTACCGACCACTAGTTTGCGGATGATGTATGCCTTCCTAGTTTATGCGTTACACCATATTTTTCAACTATTTTAGTAAATGGTCTATTACAAAAGTGTGAACCTCTATCGCTAATGATCGCCCTCGAATGCCATATCTAGTGAATATGTTCTTTTAAGGAATCGTATGACAACCTTAGTATCATTAGTGGGAAGAGCTTCAATTTTCACCCATTTTGAAACATAATCTACTATTACAAGAATAAATCTTTTCCAAAAGATATGTGGAAAGGTCCCATGAAATCTATGCCCCAAACATCAAATAACTCACATTCTAAAATAGGTTGCATAGGCATTTCATGTTTTTTCGATACATTTCCCATTTTTGACAAGATTCACAAGATTTAACATACTTATAAGCATCTTTATATAAGCGTAGGCCAATAAAAACCACATTGTAAAACTTTAAAAGCAGCTTTTCCATCCTCCATGATGACCTCCTCGCCTCACGATCATGACAAAACGATAAAATACTTAAAATTTCATTATCAGGCACACATTTTCTCGATTATCCCATCCGAACATTTACGGAAAAGGTCCGTTCCTCCCAAGAATAAAATTTTAAGTCAGTAAAGAATTTCTTTTCTCAAGGCCAAGTCCAATGAGACGGAATATAATCACAAAGTTAAGTAATTAATGATATCTCCAAACCAAGGTGACATTTCCTTAGAAGGAATTCTATTTTTTAATAACTGCATGGTTGAAGGAGTATCTATTCTAAATAGTTGTTCATCGTGAAACTATGAAGCACCGACACTTCAATTAGGTCGCCATACCGTGGTCCGACATTTTTTTCAGCCCGACACGCGCCTCGACACGCCTCCCGACACGTGTCGGAAACGTGTCGCCGATTAAAATAATGTTAAATTCAAATTTTGAATTCGACACGGCCCGACACGCCGGGGACACGGCCCGACACGCCGGGGACGGCGGGACACGGCCCGGCACGTTAGGGGACACGCAAGGACACGGCGGGACACGTTGGGGACACGGCGACACGCAAGCGGACACGGCGGGGACACGCAAGGACACGCACACGGCGGACACGCGGGGACACGCAGTGGGACACGGCGGGACACGCTGGGACACGTAGGCGGGACACGCAAGGAATGCAATCCGCCCCGCGAATTGGCATCAACCTACGCTCATATTTTTTAATAATATATATATTAATATACATATATATATATATATATAAAAGCGTGTCGGGCGCGGCGTGTCGTTCCTCAAATTCGAAAGTAACCGTGTCGCCCGTGTCCGTTAAAGTAGTATCGCGGCGCCTGCCTCCGTGTCCGTGTCCGTGCTTCATAGTCGGAAATGAATCTTTAATTGCATTCCCTATCTCTTCCTTAGTCTCCATTCTACTTAGATGATCTCGGCTGCTACATTCTCACTTCCTTTTTATCTTTAATTTCAATATCAAATTCTTGAAGTAGAGAATCCATATAAGAAGACGTGGTTTCGCATCCTTCTTACTCAGAAATACTTCAGAGTCGAATGGTCTGCAGTAGATTATTACCTTAGAACCAACAATATATGATCTAAACTTATCTAAGGCAAAAATTACATAAGAAACAGCTTCTTTTTTCTCAGTAGCTTGCATAATTAAGTTTAGTCACGTTTAATGTGTGGGATGCATAGTAAATAGCTTTGAGAATTTTGTTATACCTTTGACCTAAAACAATCCGACAAATAAATCACTAGCATCACACATAATCTCAAAAGGAAAATCCTACCTAGTGCTACTAACACCGTGTAGTAATCAACTTCGCTTTCAAGGTCCTGAAAAGCTTCCATACAATTACTATCAAAGTTAAAAGGTACTTTTTTTCAAGCAAATGACTTGTGAGGCTTTGCTATCTTCAAAAATCTGCAATAAATCTCCTATAAAATCTCGCATGTCCAAGAAATCCTCTTAGAGTCCTTAGATTCACCGGGGTGGTGGCAATTTTTCAATCACCTCGACTTTAGCTTTATCAACTTCAATTCCTATTTCCGTAGATTCTATGACCTAGAACAATTCCTTCCGATACCATTAAATGACATTTTTCCCGCTTTAGAACTAAATTGGTATCCTCACAAATAGCTGTAACACCCTCTCTAAGTGCGACAAACATTTACCAAAAGAATCTCCGTAAACACTAAAGTCGCCCATAAAAATTTCTAAGAATTTCTCAACCATATCGTAAAATATAGACATCATACATCTTTAAAACGAAAGGAGCATTACATAAACCAAACGGCATTCTTTTATACGCAAAAGTTCCATAAGGACAAGTGAAAGTAGTCTTTTCCCTATCTCCCGCAGAATGAAAATCAGAATATCCCGAATAACCATCTAAGAAACAAGTGAATACTTATGTCCACTTAAACGCTCCAACATCCAACTATGAATGGAAGCGGATGATGATCTTTCTTAGTATGATCATTTAGTTTTCTAAAATCAATGCACATTCGATAACTCGTAATTTCCTCGTTGGAATCCATTCATTCTTATCATTCTCTTTCACCGTGAAACCTCCTTTCTTTGGTACAACTTGAGTTGGACTTACCCGTATCTACTATCCGATATAGAAAGATTATCCCCATTTCTAATAGCTTAATCACCTCTTTCTTAACGATTAATCAGAATTGGTTGAGGCGCGCTATGTTGAATACAAGGTTTAGCATCTTCTTTTCGTAATTATCTTATGAACACAAATCTCGTGGCTAATACACTTTAATATCGGCAATCGTCCCATCCAAAAGCTTTCTTATGCTTTCTTAACATTCTAAGTAATTGATCTTCTTGTTGCTCGCTTAAAGTTGATGAAATAATAATCGTAATAGATTATCGGCCTCAAGAAAAGCATATTTCGGGATTTAAAAGGTAACGGTTTCAATTTGCATTCTTCATGCGATCTTCTATTGATGATTTAAGAACTGGGTCCTTCTAGTTCTAACTCCAAATACTTATGCCATATGGCTTAAAAGTAAAGCTTCATTTATCTAGAGAAAGGATTATCTCTTTCATTTCAATGTCTTTCTCATCTTCTTTATAGATAGACAGAGTTAAGCATTCTTCTAACTGCCTTCAAAAGTTGGTAAATCGATTATCATGTATATGTAATGAATATCTTCTATAAAAGAACATGATTCGTGATGTATATGGATGGTTCATAGCTTTGAAAATATTGAAAGCAACTTCATCTTCATTGACTCTCAAAATTAATTCTCCTTCTCGAACATCGATTAAGTTCTTCCCGTGAGCTAAAATGACGACCTAGAATAAGAGGCGCCGTCAATATCCTTCTTCCATTTCCATAACTACAAAATCTACTCGGAAAATAGAATTTGTCTACTTTAACCAATACGCCCTTAATCATTCCTTTAGATACTTAATCGATCTATCCGCCATTTGTGAGTCATTTCATCTTAGTAAGCTTTCCTATGCCTAGCTTTTTATAATCCTCATAAGACATGAGATTTATACTAGCTCCTAGATCACATAAGACATTCTTAAACAAAATCCTCCAATTTCACATGGAATCGTAAAACTTCCAGGATCTTTCGCTTAGGTGGTAACTTATCTTTAAAACCTAACATTCTTCATTCAGGCATATATTCTCATAGTCCTCTAATTTTTTCTTATTTGATAGTATATCTTTCTAAACTTTCCATAAGCAGTATATTAATCTGAGCTTCGATAACGTGGATATTAACATGAATATGACGAAAAGTTACTCAAGAAACGAGCATACTTCTTATCGATTTTTGCCTTTTGATTTGATCTTTAGGAGGGTAAGGTAAAGATTCTAAATCTATAACCTTTGGCTCCTCAGTCAATTTCTCTTTTCCTTTTCCTTAAACCTTTGAGTATTACTTAGTCGCCATGTTTCAGTTCTTGAATTTTTTCTTTTAAATTGTTCCCTAATCAATCTCTTCTTCAGATTCTTTCGACTTCTTCCTCGCTTTCATCCTTATTACTAGTTTCATCTATTCTAACATGTTCTTTGAATAAATTCCTTAAATCTTTATCCATAGGGTCTTTCAAAATCCTAGTGGATTTTTACCCAATTTTCACCTTCATTCTCAGATTCCAAACTTCTATTCCTTTTCAAGAAATTCTCTATAATTTCTTCTTCCTCATCATGAATTCAATTTCATCTTTAGTTTCATCATTCTTTCCATCTAAATCATCTTCTACTTCATTATTCCCAAAGTTTTCCAACCCCATTGCTTCCACTTAGCTTCCTACTTCTCGTAACTACAACATTTACCTCTCTTGGGTTTCTTTCAAAGTTGCTTGGTAATCCTCCCGGGGGTCTCACTGTTGTTACGCTCACCTTCCCTACTCAAATGATCTTCCATATTCCTCAAACGAAGCTTCTATCGTTCTCATTATCACTTATCATGTCCACTCATAGATGTTTTTATTGTACTCATATCTTTGGTATCGTACTAATAGAAGTCATCATTGTTTCCATATTCTTAGCTTGAGTAGATACTACACCCATCATATTTTCCATTAGTTTTTCCCATTTTTCAACTCCTTCGCAGTTGAGTTGAACTCTGAGTCTTGGTATACTTTGAGTGGTATGTTGAGATAGGATCTGTGTAATGACCTGTAAATTCGATTAGATGTATTTTCTTGATAAACTTGATTATTATTCCTATACGGGACTGGATATGGCGGTTGTCCTGGCTTACTAGGGTTTTCAGACCATCGATAAGTAGGATGATCTCTTCTAATAGCATTAAACGAGTTTGAATATGCATTGTTCAAATTCCTATGCTGCTGAAGAAAACTCACCTCCTCCCTTGAATATCCCGTTGGTTCTTCAATCCCTAATGACACATTATCATGACTTGAGTATTCATTTGGTGTACTATTTTCCTAATTTAGGTTCTTATTCTTGTAGACCATCAAATTTCCTACTCAAATTTTCTAAATGTGCTAGAACTTCCGTGGATAGACGTACATTCTCCTCTGCCAAAAGCTACTTTTCCTGGTGCTAGAACCGTTTTTCCCACATTCTCGTTATTTTTGGAAATCTTTCTATAGCATCAGAATCGCTTGAGCTTCACTCATCATTAATCTAACCACCACATGCGTGATCTACATCCGACGTGAATCTTTCTCAATTTACTGACGTAAGAGTTGAATTTGCATATCTAAGGAATAACCATGATCGGGACACGCTCTTAACAATTTTTTAAACCTTTCCCACGCATTCCCAAGAGTTTCCCTCGCATCCTTGTCTAAAGTTAGCAACCTCGACTTTTAATTCCAAATTTAGCCCAGAGTGAAATATTGTTTGTAAATTCACTTTGAATCTCCTCCCAACTTGTAAGTGAATGATGTGGAAGAGACATAAACCAATCTCGGCCTCAAATCCTTTTAGAGAAAAAGGAAACATAGTCATCCTCGTTAATTCCTTACGAGGCACCTTGACTTTTTAGGTCAGATGTGCACGCTTCTTCAAAAGATAGAGATGATGATGTGGATCTTCATCATCCTCTCACTAGGAATTGGGCTCTTATGTCAATTAAACCAAAAAGATGAGATTTAATCTCAAATTATTCGCTCTTTCATTAGGTAAAAAGTATGGGATTATTAGTCTGCTTTCTTCTTACGGTTTGATCCGCATTGGTCTCGGGTTTGGCGGATTATTACGATTATTCCTGTTCTGATTCTGATTATTTCTATTATTATTATTATTATTATTAGGGTTAATGTGGTTTTGTCCATGCCCTGCAGAGCATGTCTCCAAATTCTTGTTCAGTGTTTCATCACCGATTTTAAATGCATTCTCGTATTTTTGTTTGAAGATGATTCTTGATCGATTTCCTCGACTAGTATGACCGCGTTTCTCTCTACTCTTAACCGCCTTTCGTGAAGTGTTTATGTCAGCTTTAAGGAGTGAGCGGGCCTTACCTACTTCGGTCACCAACTAACGAAAATAGAAAATAACCACGAAATAGATAGTAGTAAAATTGATAATTTACCTATAAGGTAACAACCAACTAAAAATAAAATAGAAATGAGATAAGAAAAGTGTTGACTTATTCTCGAATTTTTAAGCTAATACAAGTAGTAACCATAGACACAAAAAAAAATTAGCGACGTTCCCGCAACGGCGCCAAAAAGCGATGGACTTAAACCTAACCACTCGAAAACAAAGGCTGCAATCCGACGACGCTTTCCTGGTTTAAACGATCCTAACCGGCAAAAGTAATGGGTCAAATTGTGGTGCTAGTATGGTGAGTCGAGTATCGTATCCACAGGAACTTGGTAATTTCTTTTACGTGTGGTTAAACACCAAAGAGTCATATTAACTCGATCTAAACCGCAATTTTATAAATACGTATCACTACCTTATTCTAGCCAACATAAAATAAATACGTAATTTAAAAGTTATTCTAATATAATATATATAGATATATAAATATATATAGATGTACATAAATTGCAAAGTATATATATATATATAAATATATAAATTACCAATATATTAAAATGTATAATTTTAGAGAACTGGCCAAAACTTATATAATTTGGTTTATACGATCTTTTGATTAAATGAAATGTGTTCGATCTCTCCTTTATTTTTAGTCCAATTGAGTAAATGAAACGGTGCGACTCACGAGGTAAACAATTCCTCCTCGCTACGAAATGCGTGATGAAATGTACGTATGTCCATTGCATCACCGAAGGTCCACAATCATTGATGGTTTTTCAACAGTCCCGAAGTACAAATCTACCTTTAGATAAAAAGGAGTCATTCCGTCACGTAAAGCGGTCAATTTTATTTTAAAGGCTCCGGTTGTCAAAGCCGGACGATTTAACTTTCCGGTTTAAGTTTCAATTAAACTGATGATTTAACATTATTACGATCTCGAGTACAAATTATAATAAAATTCATTTCTCCCAAAACAAATTTACCCTGGGTAGAAATCGGATTCCGTTATCACGTTATTCACACGGCCAATTTTACCTCCGGTTTTTCTATTTTTTATCTCATATCCTCGACTACGAGGCGTCAATTCATAATTAGATTATGAATTCCTCGAGATCAATTAAATATGTCAATACTTAATACGATTAAAATAGAAAAAGATTCAATTAACTCAATTTTAGTCATTTTAACTTAACAACATTTCTTTAACGGTGATCGAAATAAACCGATTACATAGTTTTGGCCAGATATATTTAGCCTAAAAACATTATAACAACGAAAATATAAAAACAAACATAAATACTTAAGAAAAGTTATTTAATACTAGCCGATTGATTCAAATCAGATTTTCGGACATTACAACTTCTTTAAGAAACTACTTCCAGATTTTCCAGCATTACTAACGATACTAAAACTACGTTATTACAGTGCAAGGCGCCTATATTTACAAACTCACAAAATAAAAAGAAAAGAAAAGAGATGATAGAGAATATATATATGAGATGTATATATAT